>PVLC010002680.1:0-32196 GCA_004027655.1 Graphiurus murinus | reverse complement strand
CAGGAGATTTTTTATCTACGTAATGCAGAGCCCATTTCTATTAATGTGGCAGAAACAGATAAGACATTTGTAGATCGGCCTCAAGCCTTGGTGTGTAGACTCTCTCTTTACACTCTTTATGGTTTCTTTGATGAGCATAAATTTTTAAATTTATGCTATTTTATTTATTAATTATTGTTTTATTTTCCTGAGCCTTGGGGATTTTGGAGGAGAAAGTTTCTATGTGTGCCTATTTGTTGGATTGGTGGAGCTATGCCCTGCTCTAGTAATTTCAAAGTCTGTGGTCTAATTTCCAGGTCTTTGATCCATCTTTAGTTGACTCTTATGCAGGATGAGGGGTAGAAATTAAATTCTATTTTTCTAGAAGTTTTTCTACAAGAAGTTTTCTCAATACCATTTGTTGAAAATACTGTCTTTTTTCTACTGTATGCTTCTGGCAATTTATTAGAAATCAATTGGCTATAAATATGTGGATTCGTTTCTGTAATTTCTATTTTGTTCTATCAGTCTGTATGTTTCTTTTTTGTGCCAATACCACGCTGTTTTTATTTTATAGCTTTGTAGGATAATTTGAAATTAGGTATTATTGTGCCTACTACATGGTTCTTATTGCTGAGAATTGCTTTGGCTTCATATGAAGTTTAGGATTGAATTTTCTAACTCTGAGAAGATTGTCATTGATATTTTCATAGGGATTTCATTGGCTCTGTAGATTACTTTTGTTCAATGGACATTTTGATAATATCCATTCTGCCTATCCAAGGGCATAGGAGATGTTTCCATTTCCTAAGATTTTTTAAAAATTTATTTCTTTAGTGTTCTATAATTTTATTTTAAAGGTATTTGATGAAAGGAGGAGTGGAAGATGGCAATGAAGTAGAACACTAAGACAAGCATTTCTCTTAATTTTCTTGGGTGCTCTGAATTGAGAAGCATCCCACATCCCAGAAGACCTCCATGAGATATGGAAACTAAAGATAGAGAAACTCAATAATATTTATGAGGAAACTATTAAACATAAAGCCTGAAGAAGGGAAAAGAAGTAGAAAATTCCTGAACAAGTGGGAAACTCTCCAAAACTCATATCCAGTAACCTGAGACTTACTCCACAGACAATGAGGGTATAAGACACAGAACTGCACAGCACTGCGACAGTATCAGAAAGATAAAGATGACAAAACCCACCACTCAATTCTTCCTCTCCTCCCCAGACCCACTGTGCATTCAGCAGCAGAGGTGAGTGCACAATTCACAGGGAGGTGAATGCAGCAGGCAGACAGTCCTGGAGTAGCTGTAACCTAGTGCTGGTTATCTATAGGCAGAACAATAGAAGGGTGATATGGGGTACAGACAACAAAGAATGCATTGTAGGGTGATAAATACTCAACAGAAAGCTATGAATACCCATGAATCTGAGACTATTCACTTTTAAGACATACCTGGAAGTAAATACTTACCTCCAGAATAGGATATTAAAAAGAAAGAGATATTAGACATAGGCAATCCACAGAGTGAGAGAGAGCCTGCAAAATCAACAAAGATACAGACATAATAAACTCAAGAAGCCTGAAAACATGAGAAGGAAGAATAGCAAAGAAACAATGTGCCCCTACAACCTGTAACAACAGAGCTCAACAACGCAGAGGTACTGAGAATGCCTGAGTGAGAATTCAGAAATTTAATAGTAGAAATGATTCAGAATTTCAGAAAAGAGTTCGGGAAGAGGATGAAAGAAATGGAAGGTCGCCGGGCGTGGTGGCGCACGCTTGTAATCCCAGCATTCGGGAGGCTGAGACCGGAGGATCCGGGTTCACGGCCAGCCTCAGCTACCTAGTGAGGCACTCCGCAACATAGTGAGACCCGGTTTCAAAATAAAGAATAAAAAATAGGGCTGGGGGTATAGCTCGGAGGTAGAATGCCCCTGAGTTCAATCCCCAGTACCGCAAAAAAAAAAAAAAAAAGAAATGGAAGGTCATATAAACAAAGAAGTTGATACCCTGAACATAAATCAAAAAGAAATCTTAAAGGGAGGGAAGGATTCAATAAATGAAATGAGAACATCAATATAAACTATCAGTGGTAGGCTAGATTATATGGAAAACAGAATCTCACTCTTAGAAGATGCCCACTCAGAAAATGATTGTGTAGTATATAATTTAGAAAAATCTATTTGACAGCCTAATAGCATGGGTTGCACATCTAAGATATCTGGGATAACTTTAAAGATGTAAACCTAAGAATAATGGGCATAGAAATGGGTGCTAAAGCTAAAACTAAAAGAATAAAAATATCTTCAAATAAATATTATGACATAATTTTCCCAAAATAGAAAGTGAGGCTGATACACAGGTACAGGAAACATATAGAACCCCTATTAGACAAGATCAGAGAAAAGGTTCCCCACACAACATAGTAATCAAATTGACTAACATAGACGCCAAAGAGAGAATTTTAAATGTAATGAAAGCAAAAGACCAAGTGACATTCAGAGACAAAACAATAAGAATCACCCCCAGACTTTTAAAACCAAATCATGAAAGCCAGTAAGGTCTGGAGCCACATATTTCAAACCCTGGAAGAAAACAATTTCCAACAAAACTGCTCTACCCAGCAAAAATATCTTTCAAATTTGACAGAAAAACAAAAATCTTCCATGACAAACAGAAGCTTAAAAAATTTATGTCTCCCAAGCTAGAACTGGAGAAAATACTTAAAGAGATAAATTGTAAAGATAAATTAAAAATACACACCAGAACCAGATAAAGTATGATTTCAATCAAATAACAGCTAAGCAAAGAAAAACAAACATTACTTCAAACAAAATTTACAATTCAAATGTTAGGAATTAAAAAGTCATCTCACAAGAATCATGCTGTATATCAATGGCCTCAGCTCCCCAATTTTAAGACATAAAGTGGAAAAATGGATTAAATGTAGTAAGTGATCTATATACTGTCTGCAAGAACTGCACCTTACAGGTAAAGATACTCACAAACTAAAGGTACATGCCAATAGAACTTGAAGACAAGCAGGGGTAGCAACACTCATATCAGGCAAAATATACTTCAAGGCTAAACTTATTAGAAAAGCAAAAGTAGGTAATTTTTTACTGGTAAAGGAAAAATCCAACAAGAGTATATAAAATAGTCAACAATTATTCTCCAAATTTAGGTGAAATGACTTTTATAAAACGAACACTTCATGACATTAAGTATTGCATAGATATCAACACAATAATACTAGGAGTCTTCAACACTTGTCTTACACAACTAGAATTATCTTCTAGACAAAAGATCAGCAAAGATGCCTCAGATTTAAAGACTACCATAAACCAAATGGACCTACTAGACACATAATGGATATTATATTCATCTGCAGCTGAATACACATTCTTTTCAGCTGCTCATGGAACTTCTCCAAAACAGACCATATCCTGGGGCACAAAGCAAGCACTAACAATTTCAAAACATGTGACACAATTTCCTGCATCTTTTCAGACCATAATGGAATAATATTAGAAATCAACCATAAAAAGAGGTATAAAAATTGTATAAACACATGGAGAATAAATGCCACACTACTGAATGAGGAATGGATCATAAAACAAATTTAAAAAATAACAAATAAAAAAACAAATAAAAAAATTCTTGAAACAAATGAAAATAGAGACACAACATATCAAAATCTCTGGGAAACTTTGAAGACAGTATTAAGAGGAAAATTCAAAGCAATAAGAACAGAAAATCACCAACTAAACAACCTAAAGACACACCTCAAAGCCCTTGAAAAACAGCAACAGTTTAATCCAAAAGCCAGTAGAAGACAAAAAAAAAATCATTGAAATCAGAGCAGAAATCTGTGAAGTAAAGAACAACAAAAACAAGATAAAAACACACAAAAATAAACAAAACCACAAGTTGATTCCCCCCCAAAAAAGAACAAAATAAACCATTAGCCAAACTAATCAAAAGAAAAAGTCAAATGAAATCACTAAAATAAGAGATGAAAAAGATGATATTCCAACAGGCAGCACAGAAATGCAGAGAACCATCAGAAACTATTTTGAAAAACTATACTCCAACAAAATGGAAACTCTAGAAGAAATTAACAAATTTCTAGATACAGTCTTCCTAAATTGAATCAAGAAAATATAGAAAATTTAAACTGACATAGCAATTAAAGATATTGAAACATCAATAAAGAGCCTATCATGTATCCAAGAGCTAATCTCATTATTTCTCAATATATTCCATGAAATAGAAAGAGATGGGATTCTTCCAAATACATTCTATGAAGCCAGCATCAGATTAATACCCAAACTGAATAAAGAAAGCTCTAGGAAAGAAAATTACAGGCCTCTAAAAAAATTTTAGCAGCATGTATTTAAAACCAAATCAAAAAAATTATACACCATAACCAAGTCTGGTTCATACCAGGGATGCAAGACTGGTTCAATATTAAAAACATCATGTAATTCACCACAGAAACATAACTAAGGCCAAAAATCATATGATTATTTCAATAATGTTGAAAAGACATTCAACAAAATCCAGTGCCCATTCATGCTAAAAACACAGAAGAGAATTATAATAGAAAGCACAAAAGTATACATAAACCAAAACACACAAGAGAAAATTCAGAAATAAATCCACACACTTAAAGCCAATTGATTTTTGACAAAGTAACCAAAAATATACACTTAAAAAAAATAGCCTCTTCAATAAGTGGTGATGACAAAATGGGTTATACATATGTAGAAAAGAAATTAAAATAAATATTTTTCTCACCCTGCACAAGAGTAAAATAAGATGGATCAAAGACCTGGAAATTAGATCAGAAGTTTGCAGTTATTTGAAGAGGGTATAGAATCAACACTTCAACATAAGCATGAATAAAATCTTCCTCAGCAAGACCCCAAAGACACAAGAAATTAAAATGAAGATTAATACGTGGGATTGCAGTAAAACTGAAGTGCTTCTGTGAAGCAAAGAAAACTCTGAAGAACTTCAAGAGAGAGCCAACAGAATGGGAGATCTTTGCCAGCTACTCCTCTGACAGAGAATGATTATCTAGAACATACAAAGAATTCAGAAAACTCACTGTCCCAAAAACAAATGACCCAAACAAACAAACAAACAAACAAAAATGGGCAAGTGAAAAAAATATAAAATTCATAAAAGAAGAAATAAAAATCATCATCAATAAATATGTGAAAGAATGTTCAACATCATCACCAATCACAGAGATGTAAATCAAAAACACCCTGAGATTTTACCTAACCCTAATTAGAATAGCAATCATTAAAAACACAAAGAATAATAAATACTGAGAGGATGTGGAGAAGTAGGAACTTTGATACACTGTTGGTGGGATTGAAAATTAGAACAATCACTTTGGAAAATAGTGTGGTGAATCCTCAGAATAATGGAAATGAAGTTACCATAAGATCCAGCTATACCACTCCTGAGTATCCACTCACAAGAATTGAAATGAGACTACCATAATAATACATCCATAACTGTTTTATAGCTGCAGAATTCATATCTGCTAAACAATGAAATAGCCAAGATGTCCATCAGCAGATAAATGGATTACAAAATTATGAGATATATACCTAATGGAATTCTCCTCAGTCATAAGGAAGAAAAAATTACATAATTTGCAGAGAAATGGATGGAACTGAAGAATATTATGCTAAGTGAGATTAGTCATTCACAAAAAGTGAAGAAACAGATGTTCCCCTTCATATGCAGAAGCTAGGGAGAAGCCGGGCGTGGTGGTGCACGCTTGTAATCCCAGCATTCGGGAGGCTGAGACCGGAGGATCCAGGTTCGCAGCCAGCCTCAGCTACCTAGTGAGGCACTCCGCAACTTAGTGAGACTCGGTTTCAAAATAAAGAATAAAAAAAATAGGGCTGGGGGTATAGCTCAGAGGTAGAATGCCCCTGAGTTCAACCCCCAGTACCTCAAAAAAAATAAAAAATAAAAATAAAAAAAGAAGCTAGGGAGAAATTGGGACACAGGATGCATTCCAGACAAAGGAGAAACCTTATTAGAGTAAAAGAGGGAACCTAACTGAGGGAGATAGGAGGGGGAAGGAAGACTTGAAAAGGGAGAAACCTCAATGGACATGATGTACATACACAAGATTGTCAATGCCAATCACTGTGATGAGCAGTTAGGTAGGGAGGGACAAAAAGGGTTGAGAGAACTGGGGGAGAACTAAATGAATGCTGTGTGCATGTATGCCTCTATCACCACGAACTGTATCAAAATGTAAGATTACAACTTACAATGTACCAATAAAAAAATAAAAGATCTTTGACATCCTTAAACTTATTCCAATGTATATTACTGTTTTTGAAGTTATTATAAATGGAATTGTTTTCTAGATATCAATTTTAGTAGATTCTTTGTTGGCTACTGATTTTTTTTTAAAAGCTACTGATTTTTTTAGATTGATTTTGTATCCTACTATTTTGCTGGTTCTAGAAGTATGTTGGTTAATTTTATTTTGGTCTTCCAAGAATAGGATCATGTTATCTACAAATAGAGATCATTTAAGTTCTTCTTTTCCTCTTTGTATTCCTTTAATTTTCTTCTATTGCCTTATTCCTCTTGTCAGAGTCTCAAGTACTATATTGAAAAGGAGTGGTGATAAGCAGGCATCCTTGTCTTTTTCCTAAATTTAAAGGGAATTTTTGCAGTTTTTTTTTCCATTCAATATGGTGTTCACTTTGGGTTTATTATATATTGCTTTTATAACATTGAGGCAAGTCTCTTCTTTCCGGGGTCCAGCCCTGGACAGGGGTTGGGTGTACATCGACAGGTGTGGAATGAAAGGAGGTCACGAGAATACTCACACCAGAAGAACTCAGGAAGCCCATCTACTTTATTGTTCTTCTATAGCTGTTTTTATATTTTACTTGACAGTGAAGCCTAACCTTGAGTCTACAAACAGGCAGACAGCCAGACAGTTCAAGACAGTAAAGTTATTTTCTGAAGGTTAAGCAGGTGTTAAAATGAGGGCCATAACACCTCTTATCTGTTCTCCGGAAGACAGAGGGATTTTTTGACCCATATATCTTTGTTAGTTTTGTCTGTGAAGCTCTGGGAAAGAAATGTAGGAGTAAGCAAGGACTGCATGTGTTTTGATAATGTTTGTAAATGATTATAGAATTTCTTCTGTTGTTTGTCTGAAAGCACTATTTTTTCATCTAATACAAAGAAATCACCATTTGTCTAGCCACCATCTGTTTTTAAGAAATTTTCCCTATAGTTAATGTAAAAACAAAACCCAAAGCACCCCAAATTCCCAGAATATAAAATAATGCAAAGCGGGATATGCCACACTCTCCTTTTTGGAATCAACTGCTTTGTAGGAATTCATTGGACCAAGCCTTGCTCAAGTTCCAGTTATTAAGGAGCTGTGGCATCTTCTATTCAAATTTTCTGCAGTATTTTTAACATGAATGGGTGTTGGATTTTGTTAAATTATTTTTCAGCATCTCTTGAGATGACCATGTGATTTTTTTTACTTAGTTCTGATGGTGAATGACATATATTAATTTGCATCATATGTTGAATCAGTCTTCTTGCATTTCTGGAATGAAACCAACTTTATCATCATTTACAATTTTCTTCTTCTTCTTTTTTTTTTTTTTTTGGCACTGGAGATTGAACCCATAGACATTCTACCTCTGAGCTACACCTACAGCTCTATTTTATTTTTATTTTGGATCAGGGTCTTGCTAGGCTAATAAGAGTCTCACTATTTGCTGAGGCTTTCCTCGAACCTACAATCCTCCTGTTTCAGCCACCAAAATACTGGGATTACAAGTGTGCATGACCACGCCAGGTTTACAATTTTCTTGATAGGATTTTGAATGTGTTATTACTGGCTCATAGACTTCTGACCAGAAATAGTATATTTTACTATCACACATATATTATCAAATATAACAAAACATAGGGATGAACAGATATATTTAATGGAGGAATACCTTGTAGTTTTTCTTTTTCCAATTTTTGAATTCTTTTATTGGTGCATTATAATTATACATCATAATGAGGTGTTACAAACTTACTTGTATACATCACTTCTTATATTTCCCACTGCATCCCACCCCGCTTCCTCTGTTCCCCACATATTATAGTGAGATTGGTAGTGATACATTTATGCATGGACATAGCATTATTTGTTTTTTGTCTTAGCATAAAATTTATTTTATTTTATTTTTAATTGGTGCATTGTAATCATACATCTTTGTTAGATACAAGCTGGGAAATGCATACATGCACACATTTCTCATTTAACCCTTCCCCGATTACCACCCCACTCCCTTGCCCTCCCTCCTTCTCAGGTTCAATTTAGTGATTGACTTTGATGTTTGTGAAAATACATCATGCGCATTAGGGTGTCCCCTCCTCCCACATCACCTTCAGTTAAGTCAACTTCTTTGTTCACCTAATATTTCTCCTTCTTCATCTGGAGTCCATCTTATGCCCCATTTTCTCCTAATCTCATTTAACATGATGTTTTCCAGTTTTATCAATTTCCCTGCAAATTACATGATTTTGTTCTTCTTTATGGCTGAGTAAAATTCCATTGTGTACATCTCCCATAGTTTTGTAATCCATTCATCTGTTAATGGACATCTTGGCTGTTTCCACAGTTTGCCAATTGTGAACTGTGCAACTATAAACATAGATACACATGCATTGGTCTGATAGTTTGGGCATAATTTGAACTGTTCCTTTTGTAGGCTGATATCGAGGTTAGTTCAATAATTTGATTACTGTGAATTGTGCTGCTATAAATATGGATATGCATGTATCAATGTAGAGAACTTTAGTTATTTTGGAAGGATATTGAAGAATGGTAAGACTGGGTTATGTGATGGTTCCACTCCCAGTATTTTAAGGAAACTCTATACTGATTTGCACAGTGGTTGTACTAATTTACAGTCCCACCAAAAGTGTATTTTTTTTTAACAGTTGACATTCTACCTAGAGTTAATGGAATCTCAGTGTATTTTAGACTTGCATTTCCCTGTTGAACCTTTTTTTTTTGTGTGTGTGTGTGTGTGTGTGTGTGTGTGTGTATGTGTGTTTGCTGAATATTTTTATTTCCTTTGCTGTGCAATTTATCTCTATTTTGGGTCATAACTTGTCAGTACACATGTAAACCATATTATTTTAGAGAACCTGAGTTAAATCCTGTAATCATTATTTTTCCTATTTTAAAATGGGGCTATTTGTATTTATATCACAGTTGTTCAGAAGAACACATGAACACATGTATACAAAGCTAGAAACTCTAAAGTCATATATATTTGAAAAAAAAATTGTGTTATATTTTACTATTCAGATGACATGTCTCTCTTGTTAGATAAGTAGCTAAGTGGGTTTTCAGTTTAATGTGGAAAACTTGGAAATATTTATTTGAATCCTATCAAAAAAGAAAAAAATATATTTTCACTTCTAACTGGAATAAAAAAAGTTACTTTGTATATAATATGGGCACAGTGTGACCCCTAAATGATTTCTTGATGTCATTTGAGAGCATAACCCATCATTATCCTACAAGCTTATTTCTCTACAAGTACTCAAATCTTAGTGAAAGACATTCTGAATTCCATAATGGAATGATTGGAAGCCCAAAAGACTCAGAATGGCACTAAATGATAAAGGACAAAGAAACAACTGAAGCACTGAAGAAAATGCTTCTGAGATCGATGTAATATTTTTTCATGTCAGTTGATAAACACTTCAGTGAAATGCATCACTTTTCTACCAGAAGAACTCCTAGAGAATGTGACTAGAAAAAGTAAATGAAATCTGTTAAAACACTTGCAGGCATACATATCAAAGATTTTTTCTAGTTTTATTTCTAGAGTTAAGAAAATCAGATTTTTTAAAAATTAAAAAAAAAAAGTGAATGAAAATGATACTAGATGTCTGAAGAATAACCACTACCATTAAGGAGTTTGAACTGTAAATATGAAAACAAGGATTAAATATATCCAAATTAAAATAAGATGCAAGATAAACCTTAAAAATTATTCTAATATATTGTACACTTCTATTTATGTTGCAGATAAACATAATATGCATTTATATGTGAATATATGACTATGAAACATTATTTAAAAAATGTATTATCTCAGGAAGTATTTTTGAATATTTGTTATATACCAGTAACTGTGTAGGCATTAGGATTACAATGAAAAAAGCAGAACACGTGGCGTAATGGATGATACAAGTAAAATAAAAAATAGAAAAATAAATAAGGTATTTTGGTTTGGGTTAAAAATTACACCTCAGACAAGCAAGGAGATATAAGGTAGCATGAGAACAAATTAAATCATAAAACATGATGGTCTTAAAGCAAGCTATTTTATTTTTCCTTAGTAAAAAAATCTCTCTGTATTCTGTCACAAACCCTGACCTCTCACTCATGAGCCTGTCAATTGGCAATGGCTCAACTTGGCTCTGCTCCGTAAGTCTTCATATCCTGGATTTCCAGCTAAGAAGCAGTCTCCATCTGCTGCAAGGTGTTCTGATGGCAGAAGCCAAGAAAAAAAGGTTGAACCTATTCACAGAAGCATGTTGAAAATGTTACAAATAGCATATTTCTGATCCACTGGAAAAAGAAAGACACATATCCAAGGCCAACAATGGGTCATGACAAAGATGGCATGTAAAATATTGTTACAGGGGAAAGAAATGACAATTGGATGAAAGCATACAGTCTGCTCTGAATGTCTATTTTGTTCCCACATGAAAATTCTCCCTTTCTCTCTAAAGAGACATAACCCAGTCTCATTTAATCATGATTTTAGACTCAAAGTATAGAGTTCATATTAAATATTCTTTAGCTGCAGATACAGTTCCTCCTGATCTAGATGGCTAATAAGCAAAAACACAAGATACCTAACTCTCCTAAAATATAAGGTATAATATTATAGAGCAGCTAAAATATTCTCCAGTTTCATCCATTTTACTGCAAAAGTCATAATTTTGTTCTTATTTATGACTGCATAGAATTCCATTATGTGTATATCCCATAATTTTGTAATTCATTCATCTGTTGATGTACACCTTAGGCTGGTACCATATTTTGACTATTTGATTTGTGGCACTGTAAACATGGATATGCATGCATTACTCTGGTAGTCTGGTTTCAGTCCCTTTGGGTAGATAACCAGGAGACGTATATCTGGGTCATCTGGAGAATATTATGCTGAGTGAGATTAGTCAGTCACAAAAAGAGAAAGGTCAGATGCTTTCCCCCATGTATGGAAGCTAGGGAGAAAATGAGATGCAAAAGGGACTCTAGAGAAAGGAGGAGAAATACTAGTGGATTGATGGAGTGAGCCTAAGGGAGGGAGCCGTGTGGGAGGAGGGAGACTCAATGAAGGAAACTCTTCAATAGACATGATGAAGCCAGGCGTGGTGGCACACACTTGTAACCTCAGTACTTGGGAGGCTGAGACAGGAGGATCATAGGTTCATGGCCAGCCTCAGATACTTAGTCCCATATTGGCTACAGGTCCAATTCTGAAATACCCCTGGAATAGTATGATGAGTGCCCCCTATCTGTGACAGTCAATATTCCCCAATTATGTACCAAATAGGTTGCAGATGCTTTGCTTACTGTTCTCTGTGGCTGTTAGCCTAACCTCTGAGAGGTGCTTCCTCTTCTACTAGCCTTCTTGGCCACATTTAAAGTTAGAAGATTATGTCAGTTCTAGAAGCCAAGGAAACATTTTTAGCTACATTTCTCTGTAAACCAGTCTTTATGGTGCATAACTATAATCTCAGTATTTTGGAGGTTGAGAAAGGAGGATCAGAGGTTCAAGGCCAGCTTCAGCAACTTAGTGAGACCAGACCTTTAACCAGATCAATAGCATCTTAGTGAGACCCTGTCTCAAAATAAATAAACTAGAGATGGAGCTGAGAGGTAAATTGCCCCAGTCCAACTCCAGTACTGTAAAACAAAACACAAAGAAAACACAAAATGAACAAACAAAAAACTTCTATGTAGGTGAAAAGTAAAAGAATTTTCTTCTTCTTAGTTAACTTAATGCCAGAGTGGAAAAGGTAATGTTGTTCCAAGTTCTGTTGATTTAAATAATCACTGATTCCATTTATGTCCAACAGTTGTACTCATGATTCTTTCTCATAATCTTTCTTGGTTCATGTTTCTCAGTTTCTCTCAGCTTGGTAAAATATATTGTCATATTAGGTTTCAGAAGAACTATGGTTTTATTATTATTTTCCTGAATTATTTTATGTAACTAGTATATTTACTGAGAATCAAATTAAGAAAATCAAGTATCTTAATAAATGGAATAATACCTATTCTTTTGAATACATCATTTTCTTGAGTCTTAATGTTATCCTGAATCTAAACATTATAAATAGCATCACTTTTGGAACTATTTATGCAAAATTTATAAGAATCAGATTATTTTTTCCAATATGCAAATTCCAGAATTTTGGGGATTCTTTTCTTTCAATCATTCCATTATTAAGACAGTTATTTTTTGAAATCCTAATTTTGGTAGCATTTTATCACATAAAGTGAAACAACCAACACCTATTAGTGTTCTACTAATTTCTAATTTTAGTAAATATAGCAAATATTAATTTTGCAGGCAAATTTTACTCATAGTAGAAATGTATTTAATAAGGTTTTAATGCAGAGACCATGCGTGCATATATTAGCTTACAAGAACAAACTCAGTCTCCTTAAGCTATTGGCTATAACTGTTAGGTTCTTCCTACTTGTGTGGTTCTGCTGGGGTTTGCTACACTCTGGTTGTCTACATATGTATTTTTATCTTAAGATCCAGGATGAAGATTCAACGTTATCTCATGGCAGATGACAGGAGCCAAAAATGAAACCAAATCATTCAAGTTCAGATAAAGGATGAAATAAGCTTGTTTCCATTCCACTGGATGAGGTAAATCAAAGGGCCAAAATAATGATGGGTGCAGAGATATTATCATAGTGAGGTACAAATACACTTCATGTTTATATCTCCTCAAATTAATATGTTGAAATCCCAACCTTGTCTGTGATGGAATTTGGAAGTAGAGTCTTTGGGATGTGATGATGTAGCCCTGTGAACAGGATCAGTGACCTTATTAGGAGACCTTGAGAATTACCACTCTCTTTCTGGAATGTGAGACACAATAGGAGATAGTCCTGCCTCTATAAGCTAGAAGAGAGTCCTCACAGAACCCAACAATGCTGGAACCCTAACCTCAAACTCCTATAATGGAAATACAATGAAATGATTAATTCAGATGAGGAAATATTTTTATTTGAGAAATTTCTCCTAGCTACTGGACTCTGCAGAATATCTGTCTTCTGACACCTACATATAATTCTTGTTTGTTTACAGACTGTTGTACTATCTTTGCTTGAGTCTGGTTGCTAAATTTATGCACAACCTTTGCATCTTTACTAGAATAATGGTGTAATGAGATTTCCTAGCTGTTCTACCCATTTTATTCTAAAAATCATAGTCTCATTCTGATAATGGATTCTTTAGTTTCTATAAAAAAAAAAAACTAAGTATAATTTCAGAGGAAAAATCTATTCCTGGGAACAGATACCAGAAAATGTTCAGTTATGTATAATTAAAAGAAGTAGTTCTCAATATAACATAGTGTCAAAAGGTTAATGATATGGAGATAGATGGAATATAATCCAATACCACAAAATACACTATTAATATTTTCAAATATGCTTGACAAATGCTAAGTTCAATACATTAAAATGCCTTTTTAGTACATGGATCACCTAGGTATTCTTAGTAAATTAATTCCCATTATTAATATCTGAGATTGAAATGTTTCCTCTAAAGAATAGTACACTTTAAACACAAACACATGCACACACACAAACACATATTTTGGCTATTGATAATAGTTGGAAACTAATGCTTTCATAAGAAAATGAGTAACTATTGAGGAATATATATTTAAAGAATAACATCACTCAGGCAAACAGTATTTTAAAGAGTAAAGACTTGAAATATAGCAAATAGCAAAATGTGAGGAAACATCCAACAGACACAGTTTCTCCCTTTGCATTTGCCAATTTTGGCACAAATTGAAAGATCAAGAATCCACACCTCCTAGCATTTGGGAGGCTGAGACTGGGAGATCAGGGTTTGCAGCTAGGCTCAGCTGCTTAGTGAGGCTCTCTGCAACTTAGTGAGACCCTGTTTCAAAATAAAGAATAAAGAGTAGGGCTGAGGGTGTAGCTTGGAGGTAGAATGTCCCTGAGTTCCACCTGCAGTACCACACACACACACACACACACACAAATTATCCACACCAAAGTCACCTATGAGGTAGCAGAGAGGGAAGCAAAGATGTATGCAGCTTGGATGGGAGAGGCAACACAAGGTGAATAATTCAGGATGACCCAAAATGATCAAGGATCAAGTTCTCAATAATAAAGGAGGCAGGAAAATGAGGAAGAATGTGTACTATCTTTAAATACATTTTTAAAGTTTTATCTAACTGGATGAAAAAGAAAAGAAAAAAAAAAGTCTCCAAAATAATCATGACATTTCCTTAGTTTCACAATATTAAAGAGACAAAATGGGCATTCTTGATTCACAAAGTGTGTTTAGCACCAAGAAACAACCCACAATCTTTGTTGTATTCCATAAACTTAAGAAACATAAAACAATAGTTACATGAAATTTTATGATAACTATAACCCAGCCACACACTGGCTCAATTCCTAATTGGGTTAAGTGATATTTGCCACAATTCCTTCTGTCAAACAAAAAAGACAGGAAAGACTTTCTGACAAAATGATGTTATCCACAGCACCAACAATACATCCTTCAAATGTCAGGATTTAATTGAGAGTTACTGGCATGACAAGCAATTTGTTAAGCAGCATTTTCCCTAAAGGAACGAATGTTCTCATGAGGAAGACAGCTATGTAATCAAGAAACATCAGTGGAGGATTATACTTTTGCCTCACAGATAGAGAATGAATAAACTTTGACAATCAGAGTGGCTAAAAGCAACCTGGTTGAGATTATTTCCAAATTGGTAAATAGGAACTTGCCAGATTAACAGAATTCTAGAAAATATACAAGATATTTAGACATGTCCAAAGAAATCATGATGGACTTAGGCTTTCAAAGGAAAGGCTGGAGATAGACCAAAGGGGGAAGTCTTGAGAGGTAAAATAGATGGAGATACCTTTTTAAAACATGTTGAGGAGGCTTAGTTTTGGATGTCAGATACATCTGTATAAGAAGAATGTAACAAAACTGGAGAGAGAAAGAAAAGCTCTACGCTGTTACAATAACTTCCATGGAAGGCACTTTGGTCTGAATGCTTGTGTTCCCCTAAATTCATCTGCTGAAGTCCTAAATCCTAAATTATTACTATGTGGGGCATAGAAGGTAATTAGGTTATGAACGTGTAGCACTCATGAATGGCTTTTGTACCTTTATAGAAAGATCCCAGAGAGACTCTTGTCCCTTCTGCCATGTGTTGTTACATGAAGAAGACAATGTCTACGACCTGGAAACCCGGTCCTTGCTAGACTGAGTCAGACAGCCTCACAGAGTTGCCAGAAATCTCTGTTGTTCATAATCCAACAGATTATTATATTGATTTTAGCATCTCCAATAGACCAAAAGAGGGCATAATAGAAACTTTTAATGAGATAATTCCAACACAACTTGAGTATGTACTTTTTCAATGAGGTGACCAGGCCTCAAAATTGATTCCTTGAGGAAATTAGGATGATGGAGATTTTCCCGTGAACTTGTGGGTTCCTAAAAACAAATCATCTTATTATACTTTTTACTTATATTATTTCACATTTAAGATATTACTTAGTGACATATTTAAGAAGAAAAATCACAATTATCATTCCCACATATTTATCAACTTAAAGAAATAGTTAAGTATATCCTTCAGAGCCACAAACAAAATATAGTTCCTGTGCAGTACCTTGTTCTTATTCCTCATTTCTTCCCCATTACTTTTGGTGGCTGTCTCATTCATCTACTCTTAGATGGAACTCAGTCTAGACACATGAAAAAGTCACAGGTCTTCGGCTTTCATAAGGGTGATAAAGTGTAGTAATAAAATGATGTAGGGGAAGGGGGAGTATAACTGTGATCACTACGCCCCTTGACCTCAGCACCACATGGTGGTTTCATTGTGTATATGGAAAATTTGGGATCACAATAGATAATGTGAATCAGGAGGGTAGTGAAATAATCAGAGACACGAAAATGGGTAAATAAGATTTCATGGGTGAGGGAGTTAGATATAAAATGGTGGTATTTATTTTGTCAACTTAGCTTTCATAGTAAATTTTCCTCATTGAATAGATTTATATTTTATAAAACCATATTCCACAGCAAATAAACTATTTGAGGGTAATCAAGAAAAATCAGTTTTGTGACTTTCATAACCTCCATGATCCCCATCAACTGATATTTACATCTTGATATTCAAACCTTAATGTAGACTATGCTCTTTGGGTGTGGACAGGATCTATGGCCTGCTTTTGATAGATGAGATATCCAAATGGTAGCATGATGCCAAAAAATATGTGTGGATTATTATATAAAGCAAGATTTTAGTGCTTATGCAATAAGAAAACTGTTTGATTAGTGGTTTGGGGAAAGCAGTGTTGGGTGCTATGGTTTAAGCATTTTTTTCCACTTAAAATTAATGAATTAGGAACATGGTCCTCATTGTGGCAATATGAGAAGGTGACACCTGTAAGAAGTACAGTTCAATGCAAAATCCTTAGGTCTTTAGGGGAACTGCACCAAGAAAGGGATTAAGATATCTCTCATGGGATCTGTGAGCTCTGGCAAGAATGAACTCTGACCCCTGAACTTTCACTCTCTGGTGTTCTGTTTTGTGATGTGCTCTCCTGTTCCCCCACAAACTCCCTACATGAGGCAATCTACCATGATGTGACAAGAGTACCATTGCCAAAGCTGAGTCAATGATGGTGCCATGTCCTTGAACTTCCAGACTGTGAGCCAATCAAACTTCTTCAGAAATTGCCTCCACAATGCCATCATAGCAACAAAAATGTATTCGTCCATCTGGAAACCCCCATGGTGATAAACTCAGATTACCTCAATGAGCTGAGGGTAGTCTCTGCCTGGTAGTCAGAAATGAAGTGAACCTCCAGCACTAGGACAACAAAAAACTGAATGTGGTCAAGGACCAACAAGTGAAGGAACAGATCCTCCAACAGATGAACTTCAAAATGAGAATGCAGACCAGGCCAACATTTTTCAAAATATTTATTAGGCCTTACTAGACCCTACACCAATGACAGAGGAAAGCTATGCCCACATGCCGGAATAACAGAAAATATATGATTATATATGTGCTTAAGTTACTAAATTTTCAATAATATAATAATAATAATGTAATACAGTTAGTGAAAGTGCTTAGAGATTTCATATGTGTGATAATATTTTCTTTGAGTTATTTGAAGATTTGTCCTCATAGTGTCACTTAAAATTTTAAAGTAAAATTTACTTACTACAGTTGGATCTTGGTTCCTGTTCAATGTTCTCTGAAAGGGTTCTATTGTCTGACGTTCCTCCTGCCACTTGGGTCAATATTCTTGGCATGGAAATGAGCAAACGTGGTTTTTGTTTTTTTTGTTTTTTTTTTTTCTTTTTTTTTGCAAATTTGTCACCCATTCTATTGAGAATATTTTTGTTGTTCTTGGGAAAACAGCATGAATTAATGTAAAGAGGTCTGTTTTTTTCTTCAAAGTTTTCAGGAAAAAAAAAAAAAAACCACATACCTATTCTCCCTAACACAGAACCAGTTGAGAAATAAAAGGGAAGAGATGGATGAATGATAACAAGCCACAAAGTTTAATATAGATAAAATGAATGAATATGTCTTTAGATCATCACACAAATGTGTTAAAGTGTACCAAATTATGAAAGCAAAAATTTTATTCTGTGGGTAGTCAAATGATGACTCTAAAAATAACTACCAAAGTGATTCACCTCCCAGACTCATGATTTACTGTCAAATTTCTGTCATGGAAGAATTTCCTGGGGTGGGGGCAAAGAGAATGTGGAAAGTCACTTTTATACTGTCACAGCAATGGAACGCATAAGGCTACTTATATATGGTTGTGAAATACATGTTTCTCTCTAATTAAAAAAAAAAAACAAAACAGTATTAAGAAAAGAAGAACATAATGTCCAGCCAGGCATCATGGCACTTGCCTGTAATCCCAGCAAATAGGGGGCAGAAGCAGGAGGATTAAAAATTCCAGGACAGCCTGGGCAACTTAGCAAGACCCGGTTTCAAAATTTAAAACCTAAATAAATAATTAAAAGGAATTGGATGTAGCCCATTGGTAAGACATCCCTCAGTTCAAACCCCAGTACTGCATAAAAAAATAAAAACAACAAAGAATGAGAATGAAAGATGGAAAAAAGAAAGAAAGAAAAAATGATGCCCAAAGAGAGGAAAAACCACTGAGCAATTGAATTACAGAAACGCCAATTCTAAAAATAGAAATGTGTGAATTATTTTCTGTGCTTTGTGTGGTATGACAATTATGTATAATCAAAATAACCCACATCATTGTGGATTTTTTTCTTTAAAAATTACCAACTGGAAAAATGTTAGCACAAATTCAATGCATCCGAAAAAGTATGAGCACAAGTAAATATTAGGTGGCTTTAAATTTTCTATTTACAATAAAATGTATTTGAAGAGTATTATTTGAGTGAATTGAAAACTAGAAAGAGAAGAAATTGATGAATGGAAACACTAATATGACCTTTGTGTATAAGGCCATAAATTTATAACATTCCAGGTTTAATTCTGTGTTTTTAGTATTAACTTAATGCTAAATTCAGTCTAATTTTCTTGCTTGAGAAGATAGCCAAATACAACTGAGACATAAACTTGGTAATTTGATTGTGCTATTCATTGTTTTCAATTTAAATGAAATTGAAGGACTGGGATAGAGATTTGAAATGGAATTTATTTAGCCATGGGTACTTCTATTTATAATCCCATAAAGAGAATGAGATTTAATTTCTCCTAATATAAGGACGTATACTTCCTCTTAGATGTGTTACTGCCCAGATAGCATTATAATTTTGACTTAAAACTTATGTGTCACACTATTAGAGTTTAATGTGCTAAGAAAAATGCAACTTTTGATTTGTTTGTTTTTTATTTAATTGCAGTAACTATAATATACAATCTTTTATCCTGCCTTCTATTTTGGGGGAATACTGGAGATAAAACCCAGAGGTATTCTATGATCTGAATATACCCCTACCAGTTTTATTTTATCTTATTTTTAATTTTGAAACAGGGTCTCTATAAGTACTGAGGGTCTCACTACGTTGCTGAGACTGACAATGAACCTGAGATACTCCTGTTTTAGCCAATCAGTGGGATTCAAGTACTGGAGTTACAGGTGTGTGCCACCATGCCTGGCCTATCCTGCATTCTAACTACAATATATTCTAAAGTAATTTAAATTCTAAAATGATCAGGAATGCATGTGATATACATTCCTAATTGCCATGACTTGTTATGAAAATCTGTTATTTTCTCAAATATTCTTAAAGGTAGGCTTATATTTTAGATCTCATTAATTTAAAAATAGAGTCAGAAAATCCAACCCAAGTGATTATCTTTTTATCTGATTTTATCTCTAACAGATCTTTATTGCTCACTTTCTGATTTAAATTTTAAAGTGTTGCCTGGAGTATGACAAAGGGCTTCTTTTAACTTGGTTATGTGTTACCACAGGTAATTATAGGTTCATTCTTTAATACTTATTCAGACAGTTTCTCACATGATGAAACTCTGATTCCTAAGTTAGTACATTATAAGCCAGATGATAATACAGAGATCTTTAAAAACAAATTTAAAAAAATATTCTCATTGGAATTCAGGCAAAACCATATCACACAATTCTAACTTGTATAAACAGATGAGATTATAAACGCAATATAAATTGTAACAAAGTGGGATAATTAGATCAAGAAAGAATACTCTTTGATTATATTGACTTCCATCAAATTTGTCACCAAACATTAAGCTTTAATTAAAGGGTGATCATTGTCAGTCACTTTATTTCACAGTTTTAAATAGGAGATTGTATTATCATTTTCAACTAAATTGATTTTATTCATCATCAGGAGGATCTTTAGAAGAAAATAAACCTGCATCTCTACTATTCCCTTCCTGGGAATCAGGTGATGGAGTCAGGTCATGAGAATTCTCCTGTCAATGTCCCATGAACAGGTCAGAACCTTGGGAAGCACTGGGCGTTGAACAAAATTTCAACAATTTCTAGAAATGGAAAACTTTAGTTATTTAGTCATTTCATTAGTAGCTTTAAGTCAAAGAAAGGGAGAATAAAAGAAAAAAAAAGAAGACCATTAAAACTGAACAAAGTGATCACAAATAATGAGGTAAAGTGCTGGAAAAATTTTCAAGTATATATTTTTTAATATAATAATTGGTGCATTGTAATCACACATCTTTGTTAGGTACAAGCTGATAAAGGCATTTATGCACACATTTCTCTTTTAACCCTTCCCCAGTTTCTACCCAACTCCCTCACCTTCCCTCCTTCTCAAGTTCAGTTTAGTGATTGACCTTGATATATTTGTGAAAGTACATCATGTGCATTAGGGTGCTCCACCCCCATCCATCCCCTTCGGTTATGTCAACTTCTTTGCTTACTGAGGGTTTCTCCTTTTTCATCTGGAGACCATCTTATGCCCCATCTTCTCCCTAGCATCCATATATTAAGGAGAACATATGCTTTTTTACTCTTTTTGACTGACTAATCTCACTTAACATAATGTTTTCCTCTTGCATCCATTTTCCTGCAAATAACATGATTTTATTCTTCTTTGTGGCCAGTAAAATTCCATTGTGTAGATATTCCATAGTTTTGTAATCCATTCATCTGTCGATGGACATCTTGGCTGTTTCCATAGTTTGGCAAATGTGATCAAGTATATTAATATGAAAACTAAACAGTATGTGATAAGAAATTTACTATTTAAAATGAAATCAAATAGAACACACCATTTTGAAAGCAATTCTAAGATATATCTAAAATTAAAGAGTATAGAATTGTCCAGTTCTTTAAATGATGAAAGTGAAGTTCAGAATTTAAGGTTTGTACTTTAGTGTCCTTTCTACCATAGTACAATAGCAACATATTAGAAAGGATGTTCATCTGAAGTATATTAATGCTAAATCTCATATTAACTATTGACCATATCATTTCCTTGATAAGTGATATTTCTTACAATGATTGTTTTTGACAGTCTGTTGAGCTCATATAAACAGTTGTGGACAGATTAGAGAAGATATAATGGAGATATTATATATGTGTGTGTGTATATATATATGACTACCATATTAAATTTTACTTAATTTTTACAAAATTCCTTTTCCTCTGCTGCTTCCTAAACTTGAAGGAATATAAGATACTTTGTGTGTATATGAGAGTGTGCATGTGTGTTTGTGTGTGTGTGTGTGTGTGTGGCACTGGAGATTGAACCCAGGGTCATTCTACCTCCAAGCTACACCCTCAGCCCTATTTTATTTTTATTTTGAAACAAGGTCTCACTAGGTTAATGAGAGTCTCACTATTTGCTGAGATTGAACTCTAACTGCACTCCTCCCACTCCTCCTGTTTCAGCTTCCCAAATAGTGTGATTATAAGCATGCACCACCATGCCAGGCTCGTGAGCTACTTTAACTAGATGAAAGATTTTTTTTTTAAGTATGATAACTTGGAGAAAAATCATATTATTCTTATATCTGAAAATGAAAAGACAAATTCAAAATATGCCCTGGATATTTTTAAGTTTTATGAAAATAGCAAGCCACAGTGAATGTTGGAAGGCCGTGATTAAGGAAAAAAAAATAATCTGTTTACTGCATTATCTTGAAATGACTCCATCTGTACATTATTTATATCTCTACAGACAATTTTAGATGTCTACAAGTGATTTTTAACAATATTATCCTAGGTAAGTTAGTTAATATCCACAAAGAAGAAATATAAACATTATATCTTCTCATTTTACAGACATATATTTACCTATAGCATTGGTAAATTAGTAATACTTAAAACTACTCATGTTTATTGGATATGAATGGGTAATGAGCAACATTCTCTGAGAGAAAGGGGAAAAAATAAGGTGCTAAGAGTCCAGTCTACATTTTTTTTTTTTTTTGGTTGGGAGAGTGGAAGAATTTTATTGGTGATTTAAAGGAATAGGAAAAGCAATCATTTTTTTTTTTTTTAATTTTTAGGGTCTCACTAAGTTGTGGAGTGCCTCACTAAGTAGCTGAGGCTGGTCGCAAACCCAGATCCTCTGGTCTAGCCTCCCATTCACCTCATCCAGCTCTTATATGTTTATTGACATCAAATGCCATTTATTTCAACCAGCTTCGGGTTGTCTTCATCAGGCATCTCTTCATTATTAATACATTTCTACTCCAATGAACAAGGCCCTATCTTCATTTGCATAAGTTTAAAAAAATGTATATGAAAAATGCCATTCTTTAATTGCTTTTGTGTTCAGCCTCTAGTTCCAAGCTTTTGTACACTGACACCCAAGGTTCCAGGTGGGCATGAATTTAACAATCTCCTATGGGCAAAGTTTTTGATATTTCTTTCAATAAAGCTCTAACTTTACTTGAAATAAACAAGCGGACAATTGCACTTTTGTACTAAAAGTATCAAAACTAAAACTTCTTTAGTGATATATGCATTCTTCATAGATTTCCTTGCTAATAACTAAAATTTGAAAGTGAATGCATCCTATTTTTTAATTGTCACATATATACAGGTTTCAGGTAAACTGTTTTAGATCTATGTGTACTACAATAAAAATTGTTATGGTATTTAAACTGTAAAGGTGAGTTTTGTCAAATAAGTAATATGTGTTATATTTTAATGTCTTACCTATTAAACATTAAAGTGCTGCTCTCAATCATCAATATTTGTTTACATTTTGTTTGGTCAACCCTCTATGTAAAAATATCTCCATACTTTTGCTCTTAGATGAGAAATAAATTAAGGTAGCAATTAGTATTACAAAATGATAGTCTGCAAAATATGAAGAGCTTGAATATTAAAGTATAATATTAAAGAAAATGTCTCTTTCTTCAATGTACTTAGTAGATCTTTACATTGTTCAGAATATCATTTCATGTCATTTTATATAAGATATTTATATCTCTCTTTTTTTATTTTTGCTTATGTATGTGCTTATGTATTAGTCAGCTTTGACATACACTTCCTAAGTGGTAGAGTTTAATTTTGGTTCACGATTCAGGATTTTCAAGTCCAAGATCAGGCAGCCCCATTGGTTTGGGCCTCTGGTAAGGCAGCATATCATAGCAAAAGCCAGATTCAAAGCATGTGCTCACATCATGAGCAAGGAGGCAGAAACCAAGAGAGGAAAGATGGGCAAAGGCCTCACAATCCCTTTTGAGAGCATGTCCACAAAGACTTGGAGATCTCCACAAAGTCTTCTATCTGGAAGGTCCATAGCTCCTTCCAGTAGCCAATCCTGTAACACAGGGGGGACACTGCTAGTATGCAAACCAAAGCAGCCTGTTTACTTATTATGGTTTGTGTTTGTGTTTATGTTAGAATTACATGAGGGGTAAGTGATGTAGCTCAGTGGTAAAGAGCTTGCCTAGGATGTACAGGGCCCTCAATTAATTCCCCAAAACAGCAAAAAACGAAACAACAGAAAAAGAATTACATGACATAGATTCCAGAAAATGAAATGCATGTTTAGTTACAAAATAAATAAACCAATACATTTAAGGCTCAAAATAAAACAACTCTCAATAAGAAAGGGTAGAATTCTCCACAATAAAATTTCTTGTATATTCAGAATTCATTGTAAAAAATATTTTCAAATTAACCATTTATCCCTTTTTGCTGCTTTTGTGTATTTCTTGTCAGAATGAACAATTTGTCAATGCTACTTTATGTGGTTGTTGTTTAATTTCCTTAGAATATGTCAGAAAACAATAATTTCCTTGGAAGTGGAAAGTAAATATGAAATACAAATTCTTTGTGAATACCACCATTTCACCATGCAGCCCTACTTCTCTTTTTTCTTTAACTTGCATGTGGTATGGCAAAAGAAAACCCAAAAGTAATGGGATTTGCACCAAGGCTGACATCTCAGAGCATTGCTTTTAGAATTGACATTTGTAGAAAATGAAGCAAAAACTCATTATGAAAGAAAGGATATAGTTAAATGAAAAAGTAGCAGCTGGGCAAAGAAAAGATTTTATATGAAAATCATAGCAAGCATTGCGAAAATTTATTGAACCAGATTTGCACTGGATTTGTTCTCTGCTGTGGAAGACTCAAAGGAGCAATTCAACTGTTACTACAAAGGACACTCACAGCTCCGCAAATCTTTCCCCTTTTGAGTGAAAATATCACTTCAATTATGACGAATTAGTAGAAAAAATTAGTGCATTTGGAAAAATATTTCATAACCTAATAATGCACTTTCTAAAAACCTACCAAATGTTACTTATTAGAATTTAAGCAATATATTACATTTAATTTTTAAGATATTATCCATTCAAATTGTTCATTATTAAATGGCATTTACAGGTGAACATATACTTAGGATTAATTGAATTCATGCAATACATACTCATAGATTTTCATATGCATAACTACATATATAGCACAACTTTATCTTCGAGTTTTGACTTGAAATATTCCTTATTAATATTTCTATTAGTACAATTTAGAATAACATGAACTGCTTTTTCATTTGAAAAGACATATAAATCCATATGCTATGTTCAAGGTTAGTTGTTTTTTATCTTTTATTTACATTATTTTTGGATGATCCTGATGATATGCATACCTTGATTATAAAATAACCATTTCTTTATGTTTAACATACGTGAACTCTGAATTGGCTTGCAATCAATTGCTTATAACAGTTATACTTATTTGGGTTTCATTTTCCCCTTTCTCATTATAACATAATGACATAATTCAACCAATATTGGTAACTTCTTATAAATACAAGGCAAAGTGGTAATGACATATATTTAAAAATCCTTTCACATGTATCATCTATATCATCATGTATAATCTGTTTCATTCAGTAGGTTGTGATTATCTAATGGAGACTTGCATCGGTAATAATAATAATAATAATATATTTTTCAGAAGTTCAGCCTTCATGGAACTCTAAATTGAGGGTGAAAAAGAGGGTGAAAAGATAACTTTTCAATATAATACAGCATTATAAAATTCCTAAAATGTGCATGAATGGTCAGAAAAAAATTTTAGTAAAGCCAGAGTTTAGTCTTCAGAAATGTTTTATTAGCAGTTCAGGGTTTGAAATGTTGATATTCCAAAAGTAAAATTATTAGTCCAATAAAATTTGCTAAAAGAATATCTCAACCCCCATAGGCACATACACACGGGCATACAGAAGTGTAAGTACAAATGATGATTGTTTTGCTAATTAATTTAACTGTAGCAATCAGTATACAACATATACACACATCAAATCATCATACTATACACTTGAAAACACATAATTTGTTTTATTTATTTTTAATTAACAAAAAAACATAAAAAATGGTATATAACATGAAGTTTTGATATATGTATACACTGAGAAATTGTTTATAAAAACTAGTTAGCATGTATGTTACCCTAAATATATATTTGAGAAAATTTGAAATCTATTCTTTCAGTAATCTTCAATAACAATAAATATAATAATTAACTATAGTCAATACAATAGTTTGTTAACTATACTATCATGCTATACGATAGATCTTTGAAACTTACTCCTAACTGAAATGTTCATCAATTGAAATATTTTAAATAATTATTTTAAAGAATTAGAAATGAGAATGGACACTTTATTCAGAGTTGTTTGTAATGATTGAAGTTAAGGTAGAGGTAGAGGTTAAAACACAAACAAAGAAGGAAGCAGGAGATGAGTGTCTCCCCTTCATAAACAGTGACTGGACTTAACACTGGGACACTGCATAGCTGAGTTACTTTGTTCCACTGAGAAGTTTTGTTGGATCTTTGTCCCTAGAAGTATTTTCGATCTTATGCCACAATCTTTAGTGGGACGAGGCAGCCGGCGATTCCAATTTCATCAAGCCTTCCATCTCTGGAATCCATTTTCTTCAATTTTTGCTCAAAAGCTAGCCAATTCTTGTCAGTGCTCCTCTCTATCTTGTAATAACCCATAATAGTCCCCACGTGCTATTATTTCCACTTTTAAAAATTACTTCTAAGACATCTAAGAAGGTTCAGTTGTACTATTATTTCAATCCCCTGACTTGAATTTTCAACTTTTCAAACTAAAATTTCAGTTTTATTTTCTTCCATCTTCCATCTAGTATTCCATAGAGTTTAGGTTTTGGATTGTGGATGAACAAAAGATATACTGTAAGTATTAACAAGCAGCTATTCAGAATAGGAGAATGAAAAACAAGTTACCGATTTGATGTCTTTGGTGTGAGTCCTCTCACCATGGTTGCCAACTTTTCATCAGAGAATACAGTTGGGTTTTCATGAACCAACAATTTAGAGCAGAAAGCAGGACACCAGTTTATGTATAGACCAAGATTACACTAACAGAAGATGTATAGACCAAGATTACACTAACAGAAGATTATGCCCCTCATCCAGATTGTGTTAAATCTTTTAAAATTTGACTGTGTACTTTTTCCCAGGAAGAACAGAATTTATTTCTCAACCACTTGAACCAAGATTGGTCTTCTGACTTGTTTATGCCATAAATCAGCCTCTTCCAGGTCTCAAGATCTGTACACTTCCATCATCTGCTCTAATCCTCAGCCTTCACAGGAAGGAAAAGCACAAACCAGCTAGGTTGGTGACAGAGAAGAGGTGGAGAAAAGTTACAGAATCAACAAACTGCAGGCTCCAGACAAGCTCACGCCCCAAAGCAATAAAAAAGCCTGTCTGGGACCAGGCCACTCAGCTCAGATTAGCAGAATTACACAGTCATTCTAGAGATTATGTAAAAGTAATTGGTTGTTTGATGTTGATGAATTCTAAGGTAATATTTTATGCAGTAATTGTCCCCTTATCAGTTGTCAGTGATGCACTAACTAGTCTATCACTGAAACTGAAGTCTTTCAATCTTCTCTTCTCTTCTCTTCTCTTCTCTTCTCTTCTCTTCTCTTCTCTTCTCAGGATAGTTTTGATTTGCATCTCTCTGATTCCTAATGATGTTAAATATTTTTTCATACATTTATTGGCCATTTGTATTTCTTATTTTGTGAAGTGTCTATTTAGTTCACTTTCTCATTTTTTATTGGGTTGTTTGTTTTCTTAGTGGTGAGTTTCTTGAGTTATCTGTATATTCTAGATATTAGTCCTCTATTGGAGGCATAGTTGCAGCTTCTTAGAGAGGGCATAAGTCCAACACTTCATCATATAGGCACAGGCAAAAACTTTCTCAACAAGACCCCAAAGGCACAACAAACTAAAGGAGGATCAATGTGTAAGAATGCATTAAATTTAAGAGCTTCTTTGCAGCAAAAGAAACTCCCAAGAACCTCAACAGAAAGCCTACAGAATGGGAGAAAATTTTTTCAACTTCTCTTCTCTCTCTCTCTCTTCCCTTCCTTCCTTCTTTCCTCCCTCCTTTCCTCCACACCACACAAGCAAACACACCACATATACTCCTCAAGCACTTTGTCATGTGAGGAAAATGAATATTTTGTAGAATTCATTAGACTATCAACAAATTCTATTAAATTGTGTGTATGTGTATTTGTGTGTGTGTGTGTGTGTGTGTGTGTGTGTGTGTGTGTATTTATGTGGCCCTGTGCCCAGGTCCATGCCCTAAGCAGAAGTCGGGGGTCATGTGGACAGGTGTGGATTGAGACTCACACCAGAGGAACTCAGGAAGTGCATCTACTTTATTGTTCTCCAATAGCTGTTTTTATAATAATTTTTAATTTTTTGCACTTTAGTGAAACTAACCTTGAGGCTTACAAAAAGGCAGACAGTAAGCAAGGACTGCATGTGTTTAGATAATGTTTGTAAGTGATTATAGGATTTCTTATGTTGTTTGTCTGAAGGCATTATTTTTTCAGTTAATACAAAGAAATTATTGTTTGTCCAGCCACCATTTGTTTCTAAGAATTTTTCCCTTGTAATTAATGTAAAACCAATACCCAAAGCATCCAAAATTTCCAGAGTATAACATAATGCAAAGTGGGATATGCCACACATTCCTTCTTGGAATCAAGTGCCTTGCAGGAATCCATTGGACGGAGCCTTGCTCAAGATCCAGTTATTAAGGAACTGTGGCAGTCCTGAAGGTTGAACTCAGGAATATTGTACCTCTGAGCTATATCCTCAGGCTTACTTCATTTTTAAATTTTAAAAGAGCCTTGCTAAATGACAGCAAACTGGCCTCAAACCTGTGATCCTCCTCCTGTCTCAATCTCCCAAGTACTGGGATTACAGGCATATGCTACCAAGCCCGACTCTGTTTCTTAAAGTTTCAAAGGCTATCCCTACCAGGTTTGTTTTCATTGGTTTTCCATTGACTTTCAATTGAAATATTTCTCACCATCCTCTTGGCTTTCCTTTCTTTTACTAGTCACCTTTGTGTTTCTTAAAACATTTCTCTTATATTCACTCTGTGATATTCAAAGGATTTTTTCCTAAATATGGTGACTAATTCATTGAAGAAAGCCCATCTTCTCACACTATTACATTAATAAAGTTCGGTTTTCAGGTGTTCAGTGAATAAACAGACACCAAACTTCGTTAAGAGAAAAGCCCCTTTAGAAAGCTCTAGATACACCTATGTTTTTATCTTTATATAATGTTATCAAATTTCCTTGCTGTTTATATTTGTCAGAATTCTTACAGTATAATCTAAAAGATTTGAGCATGTAATTTAGACGAAGGAAGATTTACTGGCTCACGGGTTTGCTTGGAGATATTGGGGTTCAGTCCCTGTGAGGCTAGAGATTGTAAATTTCAAGGCATGGTGGCAGCAGGAAGAGAAGAGAGAGAGCAAGGCTTTGTTCTTCCTGTAATGGAAACTGGAAGCAAGAGTGATATCAAGGAGAGGAAGAACCATATATAACCCCAAGGCAGCAGTCCCTGTTACCCACCTCCAACTACACCCCACCAGCACAGGCCACCATCCAGATGAATCCATTAAAATGGATTTATCCACTGCTGAGATTACAACTCTCATAACTATATCAACCCCAAATATTAACGAATGGACTCCTTTGGAGATATTTTATTCCTAGCAATAACACTATTTTAAACAAAAAATGATACTTAGCTTTCATTAAAAGCATGCTGGCAGTATTGGGTATGGAATCAATAGACTGAATATGATACATGAATGTATGAATTGATGGGAATGACAAGTAAGGAAACAGAAGAAAAGAGTTGCACCTTGCCTTTTATTTAAACATAAAATTGTTACACTTACTTCAATTCATGCTCTGTTTACCTATTATTGTAGGTGTGTGACACTTTCTGCTTTTACAATACTAGAGTGTGTGTGTGTGTGTGTGTGTGTGTGTGTGTGTGTGTTATGTGGGATTGAATCCAGGGGCATTCTAACTCCGAGCTACACCCACAGCCCTATCAGCCCTATTTTATTTTTTAGGTTGAATCCGTATCTCATTAAGTTGCTCAAGGCCTTGATAAATTGGTGAGGCTGGTTTCAACGCTGTGATCTTCCTGTCTTAACCTCCCAAGTATGGAGCTTATAGGCATGCACTACCACATTCAGCTACTACTGCTTTTGAGTAATAATTTTAGTAATTATCAGAATAGCCAGCTCTCACAAACCCATTCTTCAGTTTGAGTACACATAAATGAGAAGAGAGAGGCATTAAAATAGCTATATGGAGTGTTTTGGTCAATATAAACTTTACTTGAATATTATGGGTGCAAGTAGGTCATTCTTAATATTTCAAGTAGATTATTCTAATCAAATATTCCAGTCTACTCTGTGGGCAGCACACAACTAAACAAATTATATATGGCTGTTCAGCAAATGCTTTTTAAATCGAAATCTAAATTCAAAATAAATCTGTTCTATTAAAGTTCCTAAAATAGTATTATATTAATCTCTGAATATTGGAATATAGCTTAAGAGTTTAAATTGTCAAATGCAGTGATCAGAGTGACCCCAAATAATCTTTGCCTTTGTTTTTCACAGTCCTTCTGGTCTAATTCCCTCCCTCGGTGTGGGCCAGATCTGTGACTCACTGCTAACCAAAAGAAAATTCATATATGTTGGAATATCTCTACTTTTATTACTTCATTACTTGATGGGTGATACAATATAACTTCATCATTACCTTGTATAATATTCAGACATACCAGCATACTAGTTATACTAGACTCAGTCTTCCTAACAGTTTCACATTACCTCCCATCTCCACCACCACCACTGTCTTTGATAAAGTAAGTTACTCTGAATTCTGCAATACAAAAAACAAACAAACAAACAAACAAAACCCTGAATTCTACCAATAACCCTGTGAGAAGAAAAGAGGATCATTCCCTGGAAAAACATGAAAATGTAGCTCTTTCCTAGTTAACCCTGTAATGGCAGCCTTCTTGAAAAAGAGGTGGAGAGGTAGCTGAGCTATACTCAGAATCTAACCCACAAAACTGAGGTAATAATGGAGGTGCTAATGATCAGGTAACTTGTTATATAATATAGAAGACTAATTAGGGCATATTTTCACCCACAGTTAAAGAAGAATATATTTTAAGTAACTTCTGAGGAATATCAGTGAATAATTAACAGACCAACAGACTATCATGTTTCCACTTACCTACATCCTTATAATGATTTCTTTAATTATCTTAATTCAATTGTTTCTTAAGAGAATTTTTAATTTTTCTTTATGTTTCTGATATTGCCAATATTGTGGTTTGGGTATAAAAATTTTATAGAAGAGTTCTTATTTTAAAGTTCACTTGTAATAAAATATTTTATCATATTATATTTAGTTATTTTATTAGTACTTATTTTATTATTTATTTATTTTATTAAGGTTCATTTGTAATAAAATAAAATAAGTACATGAAAATTCTCATTTCATGTTATAAATTATAACTAAATTGCATTTGCCTTCATCCATTTTTATAGAAGTCATGTTAGGATTTTTAACATTGTTTCTTCTTCTTTTCTGCTTGTAGATAGTATAAATTATTATATTTATATATGTTATTTATATAAATTTTTTATTTATATAAACATTTGTATAAATATAAATCTCTTCTAGCTCAATACCTAATTTTTTAAAAAGCCATTTTTGCAGTCAGCCATTTGCAAACATTTAAGAAAACAAAATATGTAATAGACTCTGTGTTCATTTTATGTTCTTTCTTGAAATTGCCTTAAGAAAGAACAGACTACAATGTAGCTGGATTATGTGATGAGGAGTTGGGCGGTTAAGGCAGAATTTCCTGAGCATGGTATTTGGTCATGTACTTGATTGAATACTGGGTACTATTGAATGCTGAGGTGAAACAGCATTGGTTACATGTTACAGGCACAAAGACAGATTTTATTTAGACTAATGCAGTGGTGGAGAAACTCCAGAATCCAAGCTGCTCAACTCTCCCTGAGACAAAGGTGACTGAGGTTTCTAAAGACAGAACAGAGAGGAAACAAAAAGGGGTTTGAGGGAAGGGAATATGGGGAGCAAATTTCAAAAGACTGGAAGATTGTGGTGAGCCAAAGAAAAAGGTAGGAAGAAATGGAAATTTACAAAAATGAAGCAAGAGGTAACTTACTAAAAAATATTTAGAATGAGGGTAAGGATAAAGTACATATTTGTGGTTTGGCAGTACTATTCTTTCTTTTTTTTTTTTTTTTTTTTTTTTTTTTTTTTGGTACTGGGGATTGAACTCAGGGGCATTCTACCTCCGAGCTATACCCCCAGCCCTATTTTTTATTCTTTATTTTGAAACCGAGTCTCACTAAGTTGCAGAGTGCCTCACTAGGTAGCTGAGGCTGGCCGCGAACCCAGATCCTCTGGTCTCAGCCTCCCGAATGCTGGGATTACAAGCGTGCGCCACCACGCCCGGCTT
>PVLC010002679.1:84824-110144 GCA_004027655.1 Graphiurus murinus | reverse complement strand
TTACCGGCTCTTACCGATCGATCGCCCTGACTTCATGCAGTTCTGGAACCTCGTACGGGAGGAGAAGATCCCCGTACGGGCCACCATATGTCGCGCGCTTGAGTCCGTCCAGCGGAGAAAACACACGACATCCAGGTTCCTTCTGCGAGAAGCTTTACTCAGGATTGCTTATCTTCATGCGGGTAATGGCGGCGGCCCAAACCCAGAACAGCCGAGGCTTATATGTCTGCTTCTGGCCAATCAGGATTTGACTCGTATCTGAGCTCCAATTGGTCAGGAAAGCTAGCCTGCACATAAGCTGACATTGCTGTTTTACCACAACGCCTTATTAGGAGTTGTTTACTGCACTGAGGTACTTTACTGCACTGAGGTACTTTACTGCAGTCGCCATCTTTTAGGTGCAGCAGCTTCACCGCTCCCAACACCATCCAATATCTCTAATACCTTGCACACCTAACACACAGTTAACTGCTGAATAACTACTTAGATTAAATCGCAGTCTAGTTAGGGTTAACCATCAGTCAAATCAACACTCCAATAATGTAGAAATATAAACTGTGAAAGTGCTATGAAGGAAAAGTACTAAGGAAAGGGACAACATTAACAGCAGCACAGGAAGTGACATTTAAATGAGATGGAAGGAGAAGGCATTAACTAGGCAAAGGAATGATGATAAGTGGTGAATTCCAGGCAGAGAGAAGAGCACTGGCTCACTTGTCATGGTGCTGTTACTTTTTGCAAGTCCTACTTCATGACCAGCTGAAAAGATTGGCTTTTCCTTTTAAGAGACCAAATTTTTTTTCTTGTCTTTTTTCCTTCCCTCCTTCCCTCCCTTTCTTCCCTCCCCTCCCCTTCCTCCCCTCCTTTCCACCCCCTCCCTTCCCCCTCCCCCTAACAAATGTACAACAAACAAATGACAACAAAATGACAAACAAAACAAACAGTAACACACACACACACACACACACACACACACACACACACACACACACACACCAAAGCCAAAACTTCAAACCAACAAATCAGATTCAGAGTCACCAAACCACCAAACAAACTAACTGTACTTGAATCTAACAGGTCACCAACCAAGAGCAGGGGTACTTGTGGACAAAAATCCAGCCAGGCCAGGGCTTGAGACTCCCTCACAGTAGATCCTATGGCCCCGTCACATCTGGGCGTGGCTTACTGTGGCTGCCTCACTTTTGGGCCTCCAGGACCATTTTCTCTTTAATAAGAATAAGGACCCCAGAAGCTTTTTACTTCTGCGGACTATGGAGGCTGATATTTACTTGCTTAGAAATTAAAATTTGTAAAATGCTTTAGTGATCTTTTCATTTTGAATCTAAAAATCTATAATAATTTTTGGCTCTTAAAGAACTCATCATATCTACACTTGAGGGATCAAATTTATTTATTTATTCATTCTTGGTAATAGGGGTTGACCTCAGCCCTGCTTTATTTTTTATTTTGAAACAGGGCTTCATTGAGTTGCTGAGGGCCTTAATAAATTGCTAAGGCTGGCCTCAAACTTGCAATCCTCCTGTTTCAGCCTCCCAAGTACTGGGATTGCAGGTATGCTCCACCATGCCCAGCTCAAATTCCTTTTTCTTTTAACTGGCATGACTGGTATCAAAAAGATGGTAGCACTTCCCTCACATCGTGCTGCTCTAACAAAATGCTCTGCTCCCTAAGGCAGAGCATACTGCTAACATGTAGGGGCCTAGACGAGGGGCACTTTCATCCTAATTCCCCCATACGGTTGGCCTTGGTCAATATTCTCACTGTTATAATCCCAAGACCTGACCATGTAACTAGAGGAAGGAAGATTGATTTGCTCACAATTTTCCTTGGAGATTTTGGAGTTCAGTCCATGTGAGGATGGGGATCAGGGGTCTCAAGGCATAGCGGCAGGTAGAAAATGTATCTTAAACCAATGACAGAAATAACACAACTCTGAAAGCCAACTCCTTACAGGTTCATCTGTGAACTCAGCAAATTCCTGTACTAAGTGACTTTTTTTTTCTGAATACAATAAATAGAAAGCTGGCCAGACACACACACACACACACACACACACACACACACACACACACACACACAATTGCTGGCCAATGCCAGACCTCATTTGTGGTAGTGAATACTGCTACCTTTAATCAAATTAAAGTAGTTACTGCTGCCTCATCCTACCAGTGTTGGCTTTAGAAAAATGGTGCTTCCCAAGCACTCACTAATAGAGGACAGAAATGTCCATGTTTTAGACAGTCTCCTTAATCATTCAGATCAGAGGAGGGATGCGATGTGGGATGGAGGAAATACACAGCTGACATTGAGAGTGGCATAAACCTGTTCAAGCTCTGGGATGGAGCTGGGTAAGGCAGCGCTTCTGGTCAATGCTGGCCAAATTTGCTGTCAATAATAAGATAAATGCATGACAGGGTAAGAATTGCTGTCTCCTACAGAAAACTGCTTCTTGTTAGTGACATTGCTTTGCTGCTCTGTGACCTGCTTATAGGGGTGATGAATAATATGACAGGCTTTTTGTGTGCTTGTCCAATAAAATATATTGTTCCTTACAGCAAAATGAAACTGGGTGCTGAAGCTGTATGCACGGTGTACAAGTGGAGAGTTTCTTAGCTACTAACTAGAATTAGTCCTGGTCTGCTATTTTGATTTGAAAAAATAAAACAGATGATTGCTTTTGGAAACATGATTTCTGGGTCTCTGAGGTGTTTTTCACTCTACTGGATCTTTTTTCTCTGAATTAGAAGCTCAATACTAAATATAGGAACTCATGATTTCCTTAGGACTTCTTGTAGCAGGAATTTATGCTCTAAATTCCACAGGTCTTTGATCTCAAAATTGCAAACAAACTAAGAGCTAATGTGAGTGGTTATTGTAAAGAGATTCCATTAAATAGTCTCTTGCCATTAATATCAATTAGGATAAGAACACACCATATTAGAAGTGTCTGTGGGCACCAGTCTTGGTGGCCCACGCTTGTAATCCCAGTACTTGGGAGGCTGAGACAGGAGAATCCAGGTTCATGGCCAGCCTCAGCTACTTAGTGAGGCCCTCCACAACTTAGTGAGACCCTGTCTCAAAATAGAGAATAAAAAATAGGGCTGGGGATATAGCTTAGAGGTAGAATGTCCCTGGGTTCAACCCCCAGTACCAGAAAAAAACAAACAAACAAACAAAAAAAAAACATGTCTGTGGGCATAAGGGAACTTGTGAGGAAATCCGTTTGTTATTAAAAAGATAATCAGTAGAGCCAAAAAATTAGATCAAGCAAAGGAGTTTGTTTTCTTTTCATATTGAATGATTAAGGAGAGAATTTCACAAAATTCAAGGGAAAATTAATCCAGGACCTGATAGCTGTTTTGCCTGTGATAGGCAGCCAGAGAGAGAAAAATAATGTGGTTTCATCCCTTGCACCTTGCAGAACTCTGCAGTTTATGCCAGACAGGGCTGAGGGAAAGTGTAGAGTGAGTGCTGAGAATGAAAGCTCAAACCATCCATGCCAAGGATTTTGACGAGTTGGTTTCCATCAGCAAAACATAGTCACCGAGTTCAGGTTAATTTTCTTACAGACAGAGATTAGATAGATCAATAAGAAGTGAGCCACGACACCCAGGACCCTTTCCAGGCAGGGTCTAACAGAATGTCCTTTTGGTCTGGGTTGGTGGCGCTCACCATAATCCTAGTACTTGACAGCCTGAGACAGTAGGATCGCAAGTTCAAGAATGGCATCAGCAACTTAGCAAGACACTCAGCAACCTAGAGAGACCCTGTTCCAAAACAAATAATAAAAAGAGCTGGAGGTGTAGCTTGGAGGGTTCAATCCCAAGAACAACACACACACACACACACACACACACACACACACACAAGTATCCATGCCTTTCTGATCTCTAATTCTATAGCACTCTCACAGTGACAGACTTACTTGTGGGCTAGGACACACTGTGTCCTTTTTCTCTACCATCCTCTTCATATTCCCACTGTAAACCAAGAGTAAAACAGGTAAGCAGAGAAAAAGGAACAGAATGTTCGCCACCTGTTGTCCCTCACCCCAGGAACCTTCCTCTCAGTGGAAACTTTCTAGCTGGCCTGCAGTCTCAGTCAGCATTCTCCCTGCTATAATCCAAAACGACCGACCACACAACACAGAGGAAGGACGGTTTATTTGCTCACAGTGTTTTGGAGATTCTGAGCTCAGTGCATGTGGAGCTCTGCTCTGCAGCTCAGGGGATAGCAGAGGGAAGGAGAGAGATAGAGAGTGAGGCTCCCCTCTCACATCCTGGAGGTGGAAGCAGCGAGAGCAAGCAAGTAAGGGGGTGCAAAGACACAAACACAGGCCCTGAGGCCACACCCCAGGGACCACCTTCTCCGGCCACACCCCAACAGCCACGGACACCACCCAGATAAGTCCATTACAGTGGGTTTACCCACTGAGGAGATTACAACCCTTAGGACTCAGCTGGGCATGGTGGAGCACACTGTATTCCCAGCATTTGGGAGGCTGAGACCAGAGGATCTGGGTTTGTGGCCAGCCTCAGCTACTTAGAGAGGCCCTCCACAGCTTAGTGAGACCTTGTTTCAAGATAAAGAATAAAAAATAGGACTGGGGGTGTAACTTGGAGGTAGAATGCCTCTGGGTTCAATCCCTTATGAATTGACTACATCAACCCTGAGCTCCCCAGGGGACATTCTGTATTTGACCCTAACACCTGCCAACTCAAAATCACTAGGAATTTTCATTTTTCTCTTTAATTTTTTCAAGGTATTAGTGGCTGGGGTCCTCCTATGTTACCTCAAAAGGTAACATAGGTTGTCTGGACAGTCCAGCAATGGTACCTACTGGCTATGATGTCCTTACTCTGAAAAGCACCTGTCAGACCACAGCCATTTCCAGAGACCCTTAGGTATGTATGTGGGTCAGTGTGTCTTTGTATCATGTGATGTCACAGCCCTGGCCAAAGCGGATTGGACCAGCAATGGGCATTTGCTAACTGTCCCTAAGTTATCCCGAGTCCTATGAGGGGCTCTGGCACAAGAGCTCTGCCAGGAAAGGATGTTGGATGGAAGTTAAGAGTCCAATCAGAAACTCCAATTGAGAGATTGAGTGCAAAGTTTCAGAGTCAGCAGACCAGAGAGGCCAAGAGACACACCCACAGAAAGAAAGTGGTAAGCAAAACCCAGCGAGCAGAAGTTGCATGTAAACAGAAATCCCCAGACAAATAGAGGTTATAATGGTTATTCAGTCATTGTAGTAATAGGAGCAGAACAATAGCCAAAAGAGAGAGAAATTAGTTCTAGGGGGGAAAAAAAGCTAAGTTGAGCAGAATGGAAGACCTGAATTATATGCACAGGCAAGTGCTAGAGACAATTCTCAAGACCTTAGACATCCAGGGTGCTTCCACTATATCATCCTCAGTTGTAACAGAGTTTCAGTTCTCTGAGGACTTAAGTTATTTCAACTCTGTTTTTGGACTTTATGACTTTCCTGTAGGCCTGTTTAACTGAGATGATAGATTGTTCTGTATTCCTTACTCCTTATGTCCTAAAGAGCTAAGCAACTCTTCAGTTCACCTTGTAAATGGGTCAGAGCAACAGAGTAAAATGCAATATACTACTCATGACATCCAGAGATCCCCAGATCTACCTGTTCTAAGATGTACCCACCTGTCATTCTCTTTGAATAAGATAGTCCGACATCCCTGGACTCTCAGATCCCTAGAAACTTCTTTCTCCGTGTGTGTGGAGGGGGGTGGCAGGCACTGGGGATTAAACCCAAAGGTGTTCTACATCTGAGCTATACCCCAGCTCCATTTTATTTTTTATTTTGAAACAGGGTCTCACTAGGTTGCTGAGAGTTTTGCTGTGCTGCTGAGACTGTCCTCAAACCGAGATCCTCCTATCCTCCTGTCTTAGCCTCTTAAATACTGGGATTATAGGTGTGCGCCACCATTCTGTGTTCTTAGAAATTCCTTTGGAGTGGTAGGCTCCTTCCAGTATTTTTATGGAACATAGTCCCTTCCCTCTTAACTTATCTATGTATCTAGGATATGTGTGTATGTGTAGGTACATGTGGGTGGGGGGGATTCTGGGGACTGAACCCAGGGATGTTCTACTTCTAAGCTACCCCCTAGCCCTATTTTATGTTTTATTTTGAAACAGGCTCTCATTAAGTTGCTGATCTAGCCTCAAACCCATGATCTTCCTGTTTCAGCCTCAGATTTCAGGCATGTGCCACTATTTCCAGCTCTAGGATACTTCTTATCTTCTGCTTATCAACTCTTATCAGCATGATGTCATCAATCTAGTGCATCGATGGTCCCATGGTGTCCTATGGAAAGATGAGATTATCAAGTGACTTACGTACTGCATTGTGGAATAAATTCAGCCTGAAATTCAGTATGTCCCTGAAACAAAATAAGAACTGTGTTTACTATTCCTACCAGACAAAAGCAAACTTGGTTTCTCTGCTTAATGAGATAGCAATGACCAGCAACGTAGAGTCTGAAGGTAAAATGTGGCTTGCTGGCTTCTTAAATTTCATTAATAATCTTTAATTATTATGAAGGGTTTATATTCACAGAATTACTGAGCAGATAGTAAGAGCGTTTCCATATGCCCACAGTGTCTCCTGTTCTTACCATCTTATATTTCTATGTGCATAATGAACCAATATTGACACCTAATAAATAGAGCCCCTAGTTCATCCAGACTGCCTTAACTTTTGCCTAACATCCTTTTTAATGTTCCAGGATGCCATCCAGGAGACCACCTTATACTTAGTTGTCATGTTTCTTTAGACTGGCTCTTGGCTACAAAAGTATCTCAGATTTTTCTTATGCTTTTTAAATATACTTTTATTGGTGCATTATAACTATACATCATACTGAGGTTTAGTGTGATGGAAACACACGTGCATGCAGCACCTGGTGCATTTCGCCCCAGATCTCACCCTCTCCCTGTTAATAATATTGAAATCAGTACTGACAGCTTCACATATGTACATAGGATCGTGTGAACTGTTTCCTTCATCAGGTCTCCTCTCTCCCTTCCAAGTCCCTTTTCCACTATTCTACAGCTCTGCCTCTCTCTCTCTCTCTCTCTCTCTCTCTCTCTCTCTCTCTCTCTCTCTCTCTCTCTCTTTCTCCCCACATTTATCTGAAGTCTCTTTGGTCTCCCCCATTTCTCTCCAGTTCCCACAAATGAGAGAAAACCTTTGACCTTTCACTTTTGGAGACTGGCTCTAATCTCACTTAGCCTAATATTCTCTAGTTCCATCCATCTTCCTGCGCATGGCATAATTTTTTTTTTTTTTAAGGACTGAGCAAAATTCCATTGGATGTTTATACCACAGTGTTGAAACCCATTCATCTGTTGATGGACACCGAGGCTGGTTCCATACTTTGGCTATTGTGAATTGCGCTGCTCTAAACACGGATATGCCAGTATCACTATGCCATTCTGACTTCAACTCCTTTGGAAGATTCTTCTTGTTTTCTATTACCTTGGCAGTTTTGAGGAGTAGTGGCAAGGTATACTGCATGGTGTCCCGCTATTGGAATTTGATGCTTTTTCTCATACTAGAACAGGGTTATGGAATCCTGGGGAAAATATCACAGTTGTAAAGTGTCATTTTCATCACATTGCATCAAAGGTACATGATCAACGTGATTTATGACTGTCAAAATCCATTTTGGTAGCCGGGCGTGGTGGCGCACACTTGTAATCCCAGCATTCGGGAGGCTGAGACCGGAGGATCCGGGTTCGCGGCCAGCCTCAGCTACCTAGTGAAGCACTCCGCAACTTAGTGAGACTCAGTTTCAAAATAAAGAATAAAAAATAGGACTGGGGGTATAGCTCGGAGGTAGAATGCCCCTGAGTTCAATCCCCAGTACCGCAAAAAAAAAAAAAAAAAAAAATCCATCTTGGTCACCTGGCTAAAGTAGTGTGTCAAATTTCTCCACGGTAAAGTTACCTTTTCCTGCATTCCAATGCTGCATTCTTTGAAAAGTGGTCACTCTGCACAGCTCACACTGAAGCACTGGAAAGTTGTGCCCCCTCCTCTTAGGATGGAGCGTCTACACAATTTATTTGAAATTCTTTTGCATGAGCGATTTGTCTCTTCTCCCCAATTATTAACTAATCAATAACTTATTTATATCAGTATGAACTCATGGATATTTATTGCATATTTTAGTTTATAATCCAATTGTCCAAGATTTGGATTGGAAGTTCTTTTAGTTTGCTCCTATACCCCTTTGATGTCCTTCCCATCAATATGCATGTCTGTGCTTTATAGAGGTATTTTTTTTAAACATTTCTTTACTTTTGGGAACTACAAGATGCTACAGACTCATTTTGTATGTATCTTAGAATTGATTATTTCTGCCAGGCATACTGGTGCATTCTTGTAATTCCAGTACATGGGAGGCTGAGACAGAAGGATCTCAGGTTCACAACCAGCCTCAGCTATTTAGTGAGGCTCTCAACAACTTAGTGAGACCCTGTTTCAAAATAAAGAATAAGAGACAGGTATGGTGGCACACATTTGTAATCCCAGTACTTGAAAGGCTGATACAGAAGGATCACAGGTTCGAACTCAGACTCGACAACTTAGTAAGGCTCTCAGTAACCTAGCGAGACTCTGTTTCCAAATAAGAAATAAAATTGGGCTAGGGGTGTAGCTTGGAGGTAGAATGCCTCTGGGTCTAATCCCCAATACCAAAACAACAACAACAAAAAGAATAAAAAATAGGACTAGGGGTATAGCTCAGAGGTAGAGTACCCCTGAGTTCAATCCCCAGTAACACATACACACACACACACACACACACACACACACACACACACAGAATGGGCTATTGGAGAGTGATATTAGAAACCAAGATCTGCCGGGCGTGGTGGCGCACGCTTGTAATCCCAGCATTCGGGAGGCTGAGACCAGAGGATCCGGGTTCGCGGCCAGCCTCAGCTACCTAGTGAGGCACTCCGCAACTTAGTGAGACTCGGTTTCAAAATAAAGAATAAAAAATAGGGTTGGGGGTGTAGCTCGGAGGTAGAATGCCCCTGAGTTCAATCCCCAGTACCAAAAAAAAAAAAAAGAAACCAAGATCCGAGCATTAGAGGTGCTTGCTGCTATTGGAGTTCTTACTGCCTATTTTTAGGAATAAAATTTTATTGGATCCCCACCAGGCCCATTTGTTCCTGCATGGTCTATGGCTATTTCCACAGTTCAATAACAGAGTTGAATAGTTGTAATAGAGGCCATGAGTTCTGCAAAGCCTCTAATATAGACGATCCATGTGGGTTGTTTTTTTTTTTTTTTTTTTTTTTTTTTTTTTTTTTTTTTTTTTTTTTTTTTTTTTTTTTTGCGGTATTGGAGATTGAACCTAGGGCATTCTACCTCCAAGCTACACCCCCAGTCCTTTTTTTTATTCTTCATTTTGAAATGGGGCCTCACTAAGTTGTGGAGGGTCTCACTAAGTAGCTGAGGCTGGCTGCAAACCTGGATCCTCCGGTCTCAGCCTCCCAAGTACTAGGATTACAAGCGTGTGCCACCACACCCGGCTTGACGATCTGGTTTTCTATAGAAAACATCTGCCTAGGATGAAGGAAAAAGTATAAATGAAAGCAACCACTGTACACGTCGGTTCTAATAATTTCTCCTGGTAAGGAGATTTCTTCAGGAATAGAAGCCGCAACTACAGTTATCAGCTGTACTCTCTAGAATCTGTCCATGTTCTACTCCAATCAAACCAGAAAGTTATATGGTGATTAAAAAAAAAACAAAACACATGGGCGTGGTGGCTTGTAATCCCAGCATTTGGAAGGCTGAGAATAGAGGATCCGGGTTCGAGGCCAGCCTCAGCTACCTCCACAACTTAGGGAGACCTTGTTTCAAAATAAAGAATAAAAAATAGGGCTGTGGGTATAGCTTGGAGGTAGAATGCCCCTGAGTTCAATCGCCAGTACCGCAAAAAATAAAATAAAAATAAAAATAAAAGCATTATACATTTGTGATATTTCATTTGGCACTAATCTTTGCAACTCCTGTATGCATCTTAGATTGCTTTGATTAACTATTTGGCAGGACCCCCTTCCCAAGATTATGACACATTCTCTTTAGTTTTAGTGTATGTTCTCACCCTTCTTGACCTAGCACCCCAAAATCTATTCCTCAATCAAATTATGCTAATTAAATATAAAAATAGGAAAAATGATTATTTTTTCTAGAAATCCTTTTCCCGTGATACTTAACTTTGTAATTGCCCCTACACACACACACACACACACACACACACACACACACACACTCACACACACACAATATGATATAGAAAATGAAGGATGCTTGAAATATAGAAATAAAGAATTAACATTTCCTTGGGTCATTACAGGGTTTTCAAACAAGTCAAGAACTACTTGAGGTAGTTGATGCTCATCAGGATATAGAGAAGACTTCTCCCCCTCTGTGCTGTTAAAATTCAACTAGAATTTGAAAAGCCTGGCTTCTTTGTAGGGCCTCATGGACCATGACTTATGGACATATGCTTCTCTGTGACCTCTGGAGGCCCAGTGGCAGTTGGGGATCAGAATAGTCTGAGGCCTCTGAATCCTCCCATATGTCCCCATCTCAGTTCTCAAGATTGCACTTTTTTTTTTTTTTTTAATGCTTGATATTTTCCTGGCAAGACTAAAAATTCAATAGATCAAAGCAAACTTTAGAAACAACCAGTGCTTTTGGTTTGCAGCTACTTTGGCCCTGTTCTAACTATGACTTAAGTTGAGAATTAGCTATTTGAGTTTGTTCTTTTCTTTATGTAAGCTACCACTGATGATTAGTAGTAATCATTTCACCCCACTATCTTGGGGCCCCTTTCCATTCATGCTACTCGGTGGCAGTTGCTACTTATGTTCCCAAGCCTTGCTGCCTTACCCCTGGAAAGCATAAGCTAACAAATACTGGAATCCTCCTGCCTTCATTCCCAGGATGCCTTCATTTCCAGATGATTAATCCTACAATCCTTTATCATCCCTTTTTCCTAAGGCACTAGAATCACTACTCGTTCCTATTTCTGAAGTAGTCAGAGTTATTAGACAGAAATTGACTGTTTTAATGTGGTCGTGGTAAGCTTAGAATAAATACAGTGTCTTTAAAAGAAGACTTCTGGACACAGTATTCATTCTAAGCTTACACAATATTGTCCATCTTCTCTCTCATGTGACAGTCCAGAAGAACATAGTTTGTGTAATGTCGTAGGCAGTTCAGCTTTATGACATTATCCAGACAGTCTTATAGGGGCACTCTTGCTGCCCTACCATCTCCTCAGATGTTTCTCTGATTCACTGAACCGAAGACTTCTCCTTACTACCACATTAGCACATATAATTTGCCTATATGCACATAGAGCTGGCCTGCTACATATAGTTTGGCCTTTGAAGATTTTCTCCAACGCCATTGTGTTAAATAAAGGCTTGGTTTCCAACCTGTGGCACTACTGATAGGTGGTGGAACCTTTAAGAGGTGGGGCCTAGTGAGAGGAAGTGAAGTCATTTAAGAGGTGGGGCCTAGTAGAAGTGAGGTCATTTAAGAGTTGGAGCTTAGTGGGAGGAAGTGAGGTCATTTAAGAGGTGGGGACTAGTCGGAGGAAGTGAGGTCATTTAAGAGGTGGGACCCAATGGGAGGAAGTGAGGGGATAGTAGAACCCTGACCTCTGGCTCCTGGTTTCCATGAGATGAGCAGCCTCCTCTGCCATGTGCTCCTACCTTGCTGTGCCGTGCAGCCACAGGTCCAAAGGCAACAGTCAAGTGACCACGGACTGAAGCCTCCGAAATCGTGCGCCACAATGAACCTTTCCTCCTTATAAGTTTATTTATCTCAGGTGCTTATTACAGTGATGGAAAGTCGACTAACACAAGCCCATCAAAGGAGAGAAAAGAAGGAAGTGAAGTACAAACGAGTTGCATTTGAAGAAGTGATGTGTACACATCACTTTTGCTCAGATTTTCCTGATGAGAATTTAGTCAGTGGCCCCGGACACAGGAAGGCTGAAAAATTTAGTCTGTAACCATGAGGCCATTTGCTCAATGGCTGAAGCTTCGAGAAGGGTTTCTACTACTACTTAAAAAAAAAAAAGAAAGAAAGAAAGAAAAGAAAAGGGCAGGGTAAATAAATATTGGAAATATTGGGGAAACAAGGATTAGCCATGCTAAATGTGGTTAAGCAGAAGATTTTATTAAAAGGCAGCCATAGAATTCATAGACACACTAGGAAGTCTTGAGAAGAAAGCTTAGCAAATAGGCAAGAAGGAAAGAGAGTCTAGATCCCCAGAACTAAAGTGAGAATCAGGCCACAGGACAGTAAGCAGAGGGCATTGCCGCTGATACTGGACACAGCCACAGCCCACACCCTTGTCACCAGCACAGAACAGAAGATGAGGGTCCCTGGAGTTACACCACTCAGATCTAAGAACCTGCCCTGGGGGGCAGAGTGGACTGAGCTCTGAGCTCTGTCACTGTTGATGCTCCATCACAGAGGCCAAGCTTCCCCAGGCTGCTCACGGAAAGCACCTGAGCCTCTCAGGGACGCCAGCACTGGCTCCTGCCTGCCCAGTGCAGGATCCCTCTGAAGGGCATCCGTTGTTGGCTGAAAGATGGCGCCAAAGATGCCCAAGTCCTGATCCCCAGTACCTATGAATATTATTCTGTATAGCAAAGGGGACTTTACAGACATGATCCTGAGAATGGGAGAGTATCCCGGATTACGCAGGTGGACCCGAGGTAGTCATGGGGTCTTTATAAGAAGCACGCAGGAGATTGGTGTGGACAGTAGGAAGCAATAACAGAAACAGATTTGAGTGATGCAGCCGCAGGCCAAGGAATGTTGGTGGCCTCTGGAAGATCTAACAGGCAAGGAACAACTCTCTCGAGCCCTCAAGGAACCAGCCCTGTTGTTGACATCTTGATTTTAGCACTATTTCAGACTTCTGACCTTTAGAGCTGTACTATAACAGATTAGTACACTTGTTATTCACTACAAGCAAGCTAATTAAGATTTCCCTTAACTCTCCTAATTATCATTTTTGTATATGTGTGTGATAAGGATATTTAGATCTACCCTCTTAGCAAATGTCAATTATTTGGTATAATACTGATTAATATTCACATTATTGTACATGAGATCTCTGGAACTTGTTCATATTATGTAACTGAAACTTTAAACTCCTTGGCCAACATCTTCTCTCACCCGGCATATGAATGTCAAATCATCAAGTATATACAATTTAACTAAGGTTAATAAAAACATGGAGGGGGGAAATCCCAGGCTATTTTGTGGATGGAACAGAAAGACAAGAATAGGAGTGAGGAGTGAGTACTGATTTTTATAAAACCATAAGTAAAAATAAGAGGCTATAAATAAATTATATTACTATTAATTAGGGAACTTGTGTTGTCTTAAGCCATAAGGCTCCTGGTTATCTGTTTCAGTGGTAATAGTAAACAAGTGAGGCAGCTTTTGCTTGGAGAGTCTCCATTGGTCAAGTGAAGATCTTGACCAAGGGAGCTGTGCTGCGCTGTGAGGCTCTGCCCAGCAATCTGTGCCCCCCTCCCCTTTTGCAGGGGTCAAACCTGATTCTTAGTCTAATGGTTCTCTCCACACTCCTGCTCCCTCCTTCTTTTTTCCCCAGAACCATTTTCCCTGATAAATCTCCTGCATATCTAATTCTATCTTGGCATCCTTCTTGGAGAAGCTGAACTAACAAAGGTAATTAACCTGGCGTGTTCTCCTGCAGGTTTCAGCTGTCTTCCACCTGCCCTGCTCCTCAGAATAGCTTCTCCACTGCCCCATCCCTGGCCAAGCTTGGGTCACATGGTGCCACATCAGGGCAGGTGGCTGGGAAAGCAAGTGTCTGGTCTGCTTGGCTTCCTTGGTGGAAGCAAGCTATAATTCAAGGAGACTCATACAGAGGAAGGGAGGGACTTCTGTAAATATGAACAGCAGGCTGTATGCTGCAGAGCAGCCCAAATGGAAAATGTCTATGATAATAGCCGTCCATCAAATAATCTGATTTCACTCTGCATGACCAAGAGATGTCTAGCCTTGCCAGGTGTGGTGGTGTACACCTGTAATCCCAGTACGTGGGGGGCTGAGACAGGAGGATTGCAGGTTGGAGGCCAGAGCCTCAGAAACTTAGCGAGATCCTGAGCAACTTAGTGAGACCCTGTTTCAAAATAAAGAATAAAAAGGCGCTGGAGGTGTCGCTGGAGGATAGAATGGCCCTGGGCCCAATGCCTAGAACAGAAAGAAAGGAGAGAGAGAAAGAGAAAGAGAAAAAGAGAGAGAGAGAGAGAGAGAGAGAGAGAGAGAGAGAGAGAGAGAGAGAGAGAGAGAGAGAGAGAATGTCCAGTCTTTTCCCAAGAATTCAGGAAGATTTATGGGAGAATGCTTGCACAAGCTCAGCGCGGTTATTACCTCCTAATCTCACCTCCCCATTACTTGTCTGCCCCATGAGGACAACAGCTCCTCCAAAACTCCGACAACACAGCCAACGCCAGCCACAGAGCGACAAAAGCTTACTGAGGGTCTGAGAACGACACAGGAGTTGCCTCACAGAAAAAGGAATATGCAACTCCATATCCTTGCTCTTAAAAACCCATTGGTCACAGTCCATCAGAGGAATTCCTTGGACTTAAACTCTGCTTACACCCTCCTGCCTGCCTGCTAAAGTACCTGCCTCCTCGTCTCCCCAACCCCCTCTCTATCTCCCTCTCCCCAGCCTGCTTCTTCCCCAAGGAAGTCCCAAAATCTATTAGAGAAAACAAAAAAATCTCTGGAGAGCAGATTAGCTTTTCTCTATCTTAATCTGTTTCTTCCAGAATAGAAGCCTTGCTCTATCTTTGCTTAACCAAAAAGCCTATTACAGTGTTTTCCCAATCAAAAGGCTGATTTCCCTGAAAATGAATGGTCTCCACCTATACAGTATTAGGCACACATTTTAGGTAGGTTTAAAAATAGCAGTGTTCCTAAACCTATCTTATACCACCCCACCCCCAAGCATACCAAGTATATAGGTATATAGATAGGTAAGTAATAGGCAGATATAACAGTAAGAGAACTATTTATTTCTACAGTGGCTTGTGCAGCACCCATGCCGCCCCACGTCTGCATTCCTTTGTACAGAGTGAACTGTAACCTAAAAATGTGTAAACAGTCTATAACCTGCCCTTATAACAAGTAGCCAAGCTCCGGCCAATCACGGGCAGCCAACTGTTCAAACCAGGCTCAAATAAAGCAAATGCCAAACCTTAACCAATCAGCGGTCTCTATCAGCGGTCTCTGTGTGCCGCTTCCGTGTTCTGTCTAGAGTTGTTATCCAGACACAAGGCAGCAACCTCAGTCACCCGAACCTATGCTAGTTCTGGGGGCTGCGGATTTGCAGATAGTTTATTGCTCAGTTAGACTCTGTTGAATTGAATATGGCGGAAGTTTCTCCTTTAGCAGTTAATCTTACTTTCAGCACTTCCTGGGTGCTTTCTGGCGACCCCAGCTGCCCTGCCTCAGGCTCAGTGGTGTGCCTGGTGTTTGAGGGGTGAGGTCCAGGGCCCCAGCCATCTCACTAGAGCGGGATGATTTTGATGGTCAGCCATATAATGAATTGAGCTCCACTGACATCCATGGCAAGGCAAGGCAAACAAACAAACAAACAAAAAACACCAAGAAAACAATGTAGCTTTCAGGGAGAAACCACTCCAAAGGAGGCAGCTCAGCTCAGACTCTCTCCCCTGAATCTGCTCCAGGGTGTAGAGGGCTCGGGATCTGATTTCACCCCTGCTGCCCATGTTCCCCATCTTCCTTCTGCAATAAACATAGACAAAGCACCCCCAAAAGACAAGTAGAAAAAACTCTTGAATTCATCAGAGGTAAGTGGAGTTAAGAAACTGACCCTGTTCTTTTCTTTTTTTTTTTTTTTTTTTGCGGTACTGGGGATTGAACTCAGGGGCATTCTACCTCTGAGCTACACCCCCAGCCCTATTTTTTTATTCTTTATTTTGAAACTGAGTTTCACTAAGTTGCGGAGTGCCTCACTAGGTAGCTGAGGCTGGCCGCGAACCTGGATCCTCCGGTCTCAGCTTCCCGAATGCTGGGATTACAAACCTGTGCCACCACGCCCGGCTGACCCTGTTCTTTTCTTTTTCAAAGCAAAACTCGGCAAATGAATACAAATTTAAATTCCTTTTCTTCCAAGGCCCAGAGAAGTCTGTTATCTTCAAAATGGACTTGGATAAAATTAAAAGAAACAGCAAAAACCAAACAAAACAATCTAAAGATTCTCTAAAGGCCAAATTTTCACAGTAGATATTTTTGGTTGACTTGAGCTAGAATTCTTTTTCTTCTAGTTCTGCTTCTGTATCATTCTTGTTTTTATGTTTGCATTTGTTTACTGTCATGGATATGGGATTTCTCTTCATCCTACCCAAATGTTTTTCACTAGTGTGAATAAGAAAGTCACACTGTTATAATAATGCCTGATATTTTTTGATCAACTGCCATGTTTTACATTAGGACACTATAATGTGTCTAATGAAAATAATGCCATAAGATAATAATAGATAACTTTGGAAACTATTTCCCACCTGACAGGTTTTATTCTCATTTGACCTTCACAATCATCCTAGTATGTTGCTAGTATTATCACAACTTTCCTTTAGATATGAGAAAAATGAAGTAATACCATGATTTTCATTTTTTCAGATGAGTAGGTGAGGCATACAGAGGTTGTCACATAATCATTAAGGAATAGAGACAAGATTGGAACTAACATCTCTGATTTTTTTTTTTTTTTTTTTTTTTTTTTTTTTTTGTGGTACTGGGGATTGAACTCAGGGGCATTCTACCTCTGAGCTATACCCCCAGCCCTATTTTTTATTCTTTATTTTGAAACCGAGTCTCACTAAGTTGCGGAGTGCCTCACTAGGTAGCTGAGGCTGGCCGCAAACCCGGATCCTCTGGTCTCAGCCTCCCGAATGCTGGGATTACAAGCGTGTGCCACCACGCCCGGCAACATCTCTGATTTTTAAAACCAGTTTTTTTTTTCTTTTTAGTGTTGTCCACCAAAGAGTCAGAGCACTCCTCTTCTCAAAGGGAATGCACATGAATCTTGAATCATTTGCAGAGCAGAAATATAATATGATTAAGTCCCTGCTGGCTTAGGACAGCCCTATCAGAGTCAGGGTCTTATCTTCACTCACTCTAAAGAATTCCAATGAGTCTTTTCCTCTCCCATTTTTCCTCTCCTGGGTGGTCCTTAATCTTCTCTTTCTCTGGGAAAATTCCTAAGTTCCCAGGACTGTTCACAACATTATGACACTTCGGTAGCAATATCACAGAAACAGGAGGAGGAAGACTGGCTTTCCATCCATACCGGGTGTGGGAGCCCCTTGTCCACCTGTGGCTCCTTCCTCTGATTGCAGATAGAGAGGTACACTAGCCCCAGGTTGCAGACAGCAGCGCTGGATCAAATAGATCTATCCCCAGTGGCGTCACTCCTTTGGTAAGGCACTCATTGTGTTTCAGGTTCTTCATCTGTAAATGATGGCAGAACCGCCTTACAAGTTGCAGTGTCCATTAGAAATAACACACAAAGAGTACCTACCTCACAATAAGCCTGTGAAAAACGGCAGGTGGTATTGTAAATTGATTTCTGGGTCTCTGTTCTGCTTCATCTGCATGTTAAGGTGAAATTGCATATGGTGTTCATAAAACAGATCACTAAATTGAGTTTAACTTTTGTGGATTGTTTGAATGTCCTAGTTATTGAGATGCTAGCTCCAGATGATGATTCACTACATTTTAGTTGGGGAACAGGTAGGTTGTAGCCGAGGTGAGCTGCCAAAAGCCTTCCCACCTTCCTCACAGGCACATCACTAGATGGAACTTGGTGGCCTCTGGCCAGCGCTCTTCCACCCTGGCTCTGAATTAACGGCTCTGGCAAGGACGGACAGCGAGCCTTAACACAGGACTGAGTGCACTACTTTTGGCTTTCCTTGCTATTATTTCCTACTCTCCATTCAGCAAATTATTACTTCCTCTTTCATTATGTTTTAGAGTGATTTAATGCCGCCAACATTCAAAATAGTCCTGTACATGGTGATTGCTGTGACACAGGGATATGAGCTTCTTAGATATTGACCTTTTCCTTCCTTCCTTCATCTATCTATCTATCTATCTATCTATCTATCTATCTATCTATCTATCTTTCTATCTGAACTATGAATTGAATCAGGGACATTCTATCTCTGAACTACACCCCTTGAACCCATTTATTTATTTATTTATTTATTTATTTATTTATTTATTTATTTATTTATTTATTTATTTTGGAATCAGGGTCTCACTAAATTGCTGAGGCTAGCTTCAAACCTAGGATCTTCCTGTCTCCACCTACCAAGAGGCTGAGATTACAAGGCTTGGGATTACAAGGCCCTTGCCCTGAGTCTCCTTAATTCTTAGATGCAATGAGATAGAGACCCTGTCTCAGAGGTTACTGCACTGAGGTGCAGAGAGTTTAAGTAATCTGCACAAAGTCACATAGTAAATAAGTAGCAGAACCATATTCCAGATTAGCTCTGTCTTGATTTCAAAGTTTATAGGAGGAATCAAAACATTTCCTAGTCTGATTTTTCTGGAGTGTCCGTTTTGCTTGCTTTTTTTTTTTTTTTTTTTTTGCAGTACTGGGGATTGAACTCAGGGGCATTCTACCTCCGAGCTATATCCTCATCCCTTTTTTTTTTTTTTGCGGTACTGGGGATTGAACTCAGGGGCATTCTACCTCCAAGCTATACCCCCAGCCCTATTTTTTTTTTTTATTCTTTATTTTGAAACTGAGTCTCACTAAGTTGCGGAGTGCCTCACTAGGTAGCTGAGGCTGGCCTCGAACCCGGATCCTCCGGTCTCAGCCTCCCGAATGCTGGGATTACAAGCGTGCGCCACCACGCCCGGCTCTCTCAGCCCTATTTTTTATTCTTTATTTTGAAACAGGGTCTCACTAAGTTGCGGAGTGCTTCACTAAGTAGCTGAGGCTAGCCTTGAACCCGGATCCTCTGGTCTCAGCCTCCCGAATGCTGGGATTACAAGCATGTGCCACCACGCCCAGTGCTTGCTGTCTTCATCAGCCTAATAACTGCTTCGGGTCTAAGTTGAGTTTTACCTGCACCTGGAAGTCTTCCCCATCCCTGCAGGCTGAGCCTCCCTAAGTGACTATGGCATCCTACACAGAACTGATGCAGCACTTGCCACACTAAGGAAAGCCATGGGCATTCACCTGTCTAGATTCTCCTGATAGACTGAGTACCCTAGGACAGCACCATCTTTATTTTCATGGTAATTGGTACTTAGTAGGCGCTCAGGGAAATTTGTGGCTTGAACTGCCAATTGAATCCAGAGATCAAGATTAGATCTGAATACTTGTGCTAGCCAGGCGTAGTGGTGCACACTGGTAATTCCAGTGCTTGGGAGGTTGAGACAGGAGGATTGCAGATTGGAGGCCAGCCTCAGATACTTAGACTTTTGTTTCATAAAAAATGAAAAGGGCTGGGGATATAGCTTAGAGGTAGAATAACCCTGAGTTCAATCCTCAGTACCAAAAACAGACAACAAAAAAAGAAACTTGTGTTAACACAGAAACTTTAAGATGCATATATAGCAGCAATCTCCAAGTCTGCTAGAGAGAGCGAGAAGGAATGTGTACCAAAGCCTTTATCTCTTCCCATCATGCTTTCATTTCCAATATCTCCAAGCCTGAGGAATGTTCCTTTCTCTCCCCAAACATCAAACATTTCTCTGCTTCCTTTAGATGAAATCTCTCATTTTACCTCTCTCTTCCTTATTTCCTTTATTTCAGACAAACTATGGGCCCTAACTTCATCTTAATTGAAGTCAGAATGGACTACCCTTTGTTTCATGTTGAAGACAAGAAGGGTTCATTTCAAATCAACAATCTGACACCCATTGTTCTTTGAAAATAGTAGTATAGCTAAGATTTAGAGTATTTCTCATGTCCCAGGGGCCGTTCCAGGCATTTTACTTACCTCGATTCATTTTATCCTCTCAATAACTTTATGAGGTTGGCACTGCTATTATGCCCATTTTATCAATGAGGAACCTGCGGTACAGATAGGAAGTGTGACTTGCCCGGGGTCACACAGCTAGTGAACATGGGTTCACGCAGCAGAACCAAGCAACCCGGATCTCCCACCTCTGCTGACCACGTCTGGCACCTTTTGCTTCAGTATGAACTCAAGTTCATGACGATACTGACCTTGTTTCAGGTGTCTAAGCTGGAAATGAGAGACTTCAAATTAACCTGATAGTCCAACCTAACTCAGCTCCTACCCACTGTAAAATCCCTTCTGGAACTTTCCCAACTGATGAGCATACATTCAGCTGTGCTTAAGTACTTCTGGTGTCAGAAAGAAGCACTAGAATGTGGGTATGAAATATAAATTGGTCATGGATAAATTATCACATAATTAAAAACTGCCTCATGGCTACCCTTCCTTAACACATTCAGTTGGTAGCTCTTCTTATAGGCAAGCTTGTTTTGCTAAAACTCCTTCTTTAGAAAAAAAAAGTTTTCATATAATTTGTCTTGAGACACCCAAGTTTTCTTTCTTCCTTTTCTTTCTTTCTTTCTTTTTTTTTTTTTTGCAGTACTGGGGATTAACCCCAGTGACATTCTACCTCTGAGTTACAACGTCAGTCCTATTTTTTATTCTTTATTTTTTGAAAAAGAGTCTCACTAGTTGCAAAGGGTCTCACTAAGTAGCTGAGGCTGGCTGCAAACCTGTGACCCTCCTGTCTCAGCCTCCCAAGCGTGCACCTCCACCCCCGGCTCCAAGTTGTTTTTTTAATACCTCCATATCAGCAAGCTGATCTTCAGGGAGGAAAGTACAACAAATGTCAAAGAAATAACAGTTGCATTTACTCATGTTGTTGTTGTTGCTTTGAGGTAAAAAATAAATAAATAAACAAATGCACACAGAGTGACTGATCTCTTTTACATTTTCAGTTAATTTCCTACGCATAACTTGTAAAAGCAACTATGGTGCTGTTTCTTCCCACTATTTTAGAAAAATCTGTTTGAAATGAACTCCTGGAAAAGTTAGGACATCATAAATCATGCTAAATAGAACAATTTCTTTGATATTTAATCCCCAATTAAGATGAAAATATCAACTGCAGCTGTTCATTAGGTATGTTCTTAGTTTGTGTTTAGGCCACAGCAGAGAAGGAAAGCCCAGAATCCTGTAATTGTAGAGAGATTTCTAACTGCTTACATTACACAAAACTTGCAAGTATAGCATTGTGGGAGACAATGGCACTTTGGCAGTAAGGGTATGGATTCTGGGGTCTGATCTCCTGAGTTTAAATCCTTGCAGTTCTCAGCTTCTGAGGATGTTGAAACATGGATGTTCTTAGCACAATGCCTAGCGATTTAGGTGTCCAATAAATGCTAAGGATATTATTTTCCTACTCTGATGATATCCTTTTTAGAAGTGTAAGAAGAACTCGGACCTCAGAATCAAAGGTCAGGATCAAAGAATTGTAGCCCAATGTGTTCTCTGTCTTCCAATATATCTGAAATTAAATTGAGGGAGCAAGATTGCCCATGATTAACATATCAAAGTACTGACAAGACAGGCCAGAGCACAAGAAAGTACGCAAACTTCTAGGATGAGATGTGACCGGGATGCATATCAGTTACTTTAGTTTGTATCTGGAACAAACTCAAAGGCCCATGCGTTAAGGTTTGGTCCCCAACCATGGGCTGTGAGGAGGTGCTGGAAACTACAGGGTGAGGCCTAGCCGGAGGAAGTTGTCATTGGAGACTTGCCTTTGAAGTAGATTGTGGGACCCTGAATCTTCCTTCTCCTACTCTTCATTCCTGGTTATGAATTGGATGGATTTTCGCCATCATACATGCCTGCCATGATGTGCCACTACAGGCCCACAGCCACAGGGCCAACTGGTCATGAACTGAAATCTCCCAAACTGTGAACCAAATAAACCTTTACTCTTTATAAATTGATTCATCTCAGGCATTTGTTACCATAACAGAAAGCTGACTGGCACAGAAGAGATACCAGCATCCAGAGATCAAATTCCAGAGCCATCAGGTGGGCAGGAGCAGAAATACAAGCTGAGGGTTTGTTAAAACTGAGTACTCTCTTTATGAGACTGGCTTTGTCATAGAGGAATGGTCAGGCCTCTAAGGATCTGGGTTGGAATCCTGGCTTCGCCTTCAGTTCGATTTCAGGCAGGTCACTTAAATTCTGGGAACCTCCATTTTTTTCATAGTAATTTTTTTTTTCTGACAACCACAGTGTTATTGAGATTCTGTGAGGGAAAGTGCATCGAAACAAAGTCTCAGAGCACTGTCTATACAGATGCCACATTTTATCACTATTAGTCCTGCCTTCTCATACACTACCGACTCCCCAGGCCTTGCTAGAAGGGACTGGGAGACCAGCCGATGCACCAACAACTGGCCACGTGTGATAAAAACAGGCACAAACTTTTTTTTTTTTTTTTTTGCCTCCTCAGCTCAGTTTAAGTCTGGACACACAGCAGATGCTAATCAAACCACATGCACCGATCCACAAGAGCTCTTCAGCCTGCATTCCTCAAGAAGCACTTAGCTCTTGGTCAGGGGTAACTACATGACACTAAAGACTCAGTTCAAAACATCCTTCCAGATAAAAAGAAATTCGTCTTAGAAATGACTAGAATGGCAGAATAAAAGCAGACCCATGATCAACATATCAACATACTGACCTCCAGCCAGAGCACAAGAAAGTCCATAAAGAGTTTAGGGTAGCCAGGTGTGGTGGCGCACCCTCATAATCCCAGTATTTGGGAGGCTGAGACAGGAGGATTCGGGTTTGTGGCCAGCCTCAGCAACTTAGTGAGGCTCTCTGCAACTAGTGAGAACCTGTTTCAAAATAAAGAATAAAAAATAGGGCTGGGGTGTAGCTCAGACCTAGAATGCCCCTGAGTTCAATCCCCAGTATTGCAAAAAAAAAAAAGAGAGTTTAAGATAAAATGTGGCCAGGAACCATTATTACAGGTGCTTCGGAGCAAGGAGGCAAGAGTGTGGTTTACTACGTGATCGACGATACAATTAAAGTTAATAGGCAATCAGATATATTCAGTAATAGACTGTGGCCTTTCCTACTTCCAATTCTCTGATATGTCCTTATGTTCAATATTTAAATATAAAAACTTCCCTAAAGTGAATGGAGCGTCATGCCATTTTTCATAATCACATGTGACATTTTTTCCTCATCTTAATGAAACAATTATTTTTGTTCAACTAAGTGATTTTATTAATTAAAAAGAAGGATGGGGGAGTGACAGCATGGTCACAGAGTCCTCTAAATGTCACAGAACTTTAGAGCCAGAGAGGACCTGACCAAACCCAGCCTGGTGTTCTCGGTTGACACATAAGTCTCAACTACAAGTCAAAAAGTTTGTTCTGATATCATCTGAGCCTGTAAATAGTGCTGTGACCCTGGGAAAGTCATTCAAACTTTCTTTGACTCAGTTTATTGGTCAAAAAAAAAAAAAAGGGAATATCGAACTCTATAATATTTTAAATTTTCTATGCTGGCATCTATTAATATATTTTAAATTAATAATGTGTTCCAGCAGGGTATAGTTTTCCACTCTTGACAACAGATGAGGAGTCTGGCTGTATTTGAATTCTCTCTGTTAATGGGGAAAACATAGTTTTCTTTAATAGGCTGTAAATACCCTCCAGGTCTGGGGTTGATTATTTTGTATCTCCCATGGTGCCTGTAACCTACTAGGTATTAGAAAGGAATGAAGGGCTGTAGAATATCATTGTTGCGTGTTTCTGTATTTGGGATAAAAGCATTCTGCTCTGAAACACACTGGGGGAAAAATCCTAATATATTATAGGAGTCCAATGAAATGAATGCTAATCGTGTTGCCCAATACTGATTTATTAATGCTTGCCGACACACAAATGCATACCAGCGGGCGAGCACACACATGGTTCATACACAGGTTTGTTTTTTTTTTTTTTTTTAAGCACTTGGGATTTTCTACCACATTATGCCACTGAGTTGGAGCATTCCATTGTTTTTTTGTATATACAGCATTAAAGCTACTTCTTCAGCCAGTTACATGCCAGTTACAATGGTTCCTGTCCAGATAGCCATTCAGAATATTCTGGACATCCTATTTTATGATTTGGAATATGCAATATGTCTAAGATTCTAGTTTCTCAAGGGAGACATAGCCAAACAACTTTTACGACGGCCAACTTGGGCTCTCCCTGCCTCTCAGCTACAACACTGACTATGTCATTATCTTGAGTCTGTGTTCCTGTGGAGCTATTTTAAAGATGCAGTTCAGGGTCCCACTTCCAGTTTCTTATTTCTCTCCTGCAGGTCCCCACTCCTCCAGGATCACTCCTCAAGGTGGCAACATCAGGAGACCGTGCCGCTGAGGCGCACAACACGTGTGATTCATTTTCCTCCCCTATGACTCAAAAAGAGATTTTTAGAATTCAGTTGGAGTCCCAGTAATTCAATTTGTAGAAAGGAGCAGGCAAAGCTTTAATTCTATCGTGATTAATTTCATGTGCGAATGTATTAACTAATTATTTCATTGGGAAATGTATTAGGTAAATAGAATGTGGACAGGGTGGATAAGGGCAAGAGTAGAAGGGATCCCTTCAAGAAAGGGATTCTACTGCCCCCCATGGAGACCCAGTATCTCCCTTAAGGCAGGCAGCGGGGCAACCTGATCCCAGGCTGCATGCTAGAACTTGAAAGTGTGTCCACACTCAAGACTTCCGTCTTCTTAAGCAAGTAAAGACTGGTTTTGAATGCCCTACCCACATACGTTTTATGAAAATGTAACCTTTTCGCCCACTTTCTGGGCTCTGCAGAAAAAGTCAGATTTTTTTTCTCATGTTAGTAATGAAACCAGCTGTCGTAATACTTAGGTTGGGTTGCAACTGGCTCTCTATCAGAAACATGACCGTCTCCTCTTTGTGTCGAAAACTTAGCTAGTGTGCTCAGCAACCACTGTGGAGTTGGTAAAATATCTATGCTGCTTCTTCGGTTTCTGACCCTTGAACAGAGTGGTAGAAGTTTCTGTGGTCAATGCAAGCATGTCTGGATTATGTAAGTTCATAATGCTAGCAACTCAGGAAGCAGCTCTAGCTTCTCTAGTTTGTGGATAGCATGGGCCATAATCCCCTAAGGGGGGCA
>PVLC010002679.1:0-84724 GCA_004027655.1 Graphiurus murinus | reverse complement strand
CCCAGTCACTTTTGGCCTTTGTTTATTTTAAAGGAAATGGAAAGAACCATAGAGCAGGAGAGGAATATAGTTACCCACAAATTGAATTAATGTGTTTTCTTTCTCTCTCTGTTACACAACAGTGCTGCCCCTATATCAAATAGTAGGGATTGGGATCCCTAAATGACAGAAAAAAAGAAAAAGAAAACCGACAAAATCCATGCATTTTAAAGATAAAGAATGAACATTGATAGGAAAAAGTCTTGATGCATATGCATCTTTGGGCAGTTCTAACCTGACCCACAATTTTCCCAGTTATTGGAAAGAGAGTAATAACCAAGTCAGAGGAGGGGAAAGTCAGCCCCAGCCCAAAATCCTCAGGCCAGAAAGAAGCCCTACATGGTAGGCCAATGACTTTGAGAATACCTAGGTAGAGCATATTACAAGTCATTCTTTCCTACTTGAATAATATACATGGTACAGCCGGGCTGTGAGCCCAGGCCGCGGGCACCAGCCTATCAGAGGTGAAGATGCTTACAATGAAGGTGTGGCTGTACGAGCACAAAGAGACAGCCCTGGTTCTAAGCACAAGAGAAAGACAGGCCTACCCCATCAATAGCCTTCATTTGTCCATTAAGACTATAATTACGAGTCCAGCCCTGCATTAAATTTTTCACATAGATCATTTTTAATAATTCTTAGACACAAAGTAGTAGTAGTACTCTCTAGTGAAACTTAAGGCCCACAGAGATTAATCTCCTCTTAGAATGCATCTTGAGATGGCAGAGTAAAACTCAGCCCTACATTTTTCTCCGTGGAAGACCCTGCCCTCATTTGCCACCTCTTGCCGTCACTCACACACCGCTGGCCTCATCTGAACTTGACATTTACCTCCAATGCCCTCACTTCTCCCTCCCTCTGTTTCTCTTGCCTCTTTCTTAAAACTTCCAACTTGGGGAGAAGAGGTGGAGGAAGGAAAGGAATTAGTTCCACTCTCCTACATTCGTACGCCTATTTCATTTCCCCACAGAGAAATTCATTTAAGTCTTAATCATCCCCAAGCAAGAGTATTTCAATGTTGGAGCCTGCCATGCTTCATCCATAGAACTTTAAAAGTGGTCATTCAAATCGATCAAGGCGTTCAAAGCCTTGATTATACGTGGACTCCAGTTGAAAATGCTCCATTCTGCTCTCAATGGCCACCCCTCTCAACACTCTGAGGAGTCTTCTAGAAGTTTCCTGCTTAATTATCACTTTGAAATCCAAAGAGAACTTCAGTCCAATGCAATAGACAAGGAAGAGAGCCTTTTAAGACAATTCTTAAAAACTTGCACAGGAGAGAATGGGGAATAGGCATTCTCAAATACTGCCAGGCATATAGAATGGAAGAATCCCTCCAGCAATGTGCTCCTGTATTTCAAGAATATGAACACTATGCCAGGCATGGTGGCACACATCTGTGATTCCAGTAGTTGGGAGGCTGAAACGGGGTTAGGCCAGCCTTGGCAACTCAGCGAGACTCTCTTTCAAAATAAAAATAAAATAGGGCTGGGGGTATAGGTCAGTAGTAGAATGCCCCTGGGTTCAATCCCCAGTACCAATAGAGAGAATAGAAAAAAAGAATATGAACAATGTTTATGTTCTTTGATCAAACAATGCATCTAGAAATGTATCCTAAGTCAATAATTGTAAATATGTGCAAATACACGTATGCTCAGAAGTGAATTGTAATGGTGAAAAGTTGGGAAGAATCAGTGTCAATGATAGAGTTTGGCTTAGTAAATGATGACTCTTTCATTCATTATAATATTATGTAGTCATGAAAAGAGGTTTTACAAAGCATATTAGATGGTTTGAAGAAATGAACATGAAATATTAAGCAAATAAAAAATATTTCAAGAAAGTCCTGTTCAATTGGATATCCACTAGCCTCCTGTGGCTATTTAAATTTTAATTAATTATAATTAAATAAAATTAAAAATTTAGTTCTTTAGTCAGGCAAGGCATATTTCAAGTACTCAGTAGTTATCATATTGGACAGGGCAGTTATTAGAAATCTTTATCATTTGCAGAAATGAGGCCTCTAACGGAATATGGTTTCATTTTTCTAATGTACATATACACAAAGAGAAATATTAGAAGGAAAAATGCCCACTAATATCTTAGGTTGGTGAGATTAGATGAAAGATAGACAAACACTTCTGATAAAGGGCTGCAAAGTAGCAGGGAGTGATGGCTCAGGCCTGTAATCCCAGTACTTGGGAGGCTGAGACAGGAGGATCGCAGGTTCATGGCCAGCCTCAGCAACTTAGTGAGACCCTCTGCAATTTAGTGAGACCCTGTTTCAAAATAAAAAATTAAATAGGGCTGAGTATGTAGCTCGGAGATAGAATGGCCCTGGGTTCAATCCCCAGAACCAAAATAAATAAATAATTGTATAAAAATTTAAAAAGGGCTGCATGGTAAATATTTTGGACTTGTGAACCATCTGAACAATGTCACAACTACTCACTCTGCTATCATGGATAAAAACAGCTGTTGGCAGTATATAAGTTAATGAGTATGATTGCATTCCAATAAAACTTTATTTACAAAAGCAGGTGCTTGACTGAATTTGGCCCACAGGTCATACTTTGCTCACCACTGGTGTAGGTGGTTAAAAGTGAGGGTTTTTCTTTTCTATGCACTTAATCACATTTGGATTTTTTTTTTTTTTTGCGGTACTGGGGATTGAACTCAGGGGCATTCTACCTCCGAGCTACACCCCCAGCCCTATTTTTTATTCTTTCTTTTTGAAACCGAGTCTCACTAAGTTGCGGAGTGCCTCACTAGGTAGCTGAGGCTGGCCTCGAACCCGGATCCTCTGGTCTCAGCCTCCCAAATGCTGGGATTACAAGCATGAACCTCCACGCCTGGCTACATTTGGATTTTTGAAATAAATAATGTGTGTACCTTTTATTTTAAAATAAAACTCAACTAGAAAAATGTATATTTATGAATATAGCAACCTCCACAGAATCAGTTGTTTTACTTTCTAAGGTTTTAGTTACTTGTAGTTAGCCAGGGTCCAAAAATATTACGTAGAAAATTCCAGAAATAAACAATTCATAAATGTTGAATAGCTTTTATTAAAGTATATTGTTGTAATTGTTCTATTTTGTTATTGATCTCTTAATATGCCTGATATATAAATTAAACTTGGCAGGGTTTGTATAGTATATGTGGAATTTGGTACTATCTTTGGTTTTGGACATCCACTGAGGATCTTGGAACATACCCTTGTGAATGTAGTATAAGTGGGGGAGAGGCTACTCTGTGTGTGTGTGTGTGTGTGTGTGTGTGTGTCTGTGTCTGTGTGTGTGTGGTGTGTGTGTGTGTGTGTGCATTTATCTCTAGATCTGAAAAGCCTGGTGCAGATACAAGGGATTCTTCACCAAGCAATGACGAGCTGTTAAATTATTCAAACCCCCATACATCCATAATTCCACGTAACTCCTTCCTATCTCTGCCCTAAGTCTGTCCTGAATCTCACCCTTTCTATCCCCACCTGTGGGCACAGGGTAAGACTGTGCTTTCTGTTCTCCCCAGAAGGGTCCTGGACATGGTATTTGAGAGAAAGTGACAGGACCTTAATGTTCTATTTGCTCTATAACCCCAGGCTCCCACTTCCCTCTAGAAGAGGGATTGAAGGCTTCAAGATGGCGGCTGTACTGTAACAACCTTGATCCTTAGGTGATTGGTGAGCAGAGGTCTTTACCAACTCGTGATAGACACCAATTGTCCTGTTTTTAGCCACCAAATCCTGGAGTTGTTACTGCAGAAAAACCTTGTCTATCCTGACCACTTAGGTGTCCTGCTTGAAAAATACCACTCTCAGCCCTCCGGGATCCTCTGTCCAGACTCCATTTTCCACTAGCCAGCCCCACTTCTTTCTTTTACAGCCTCTTCTTTTGAATCTGAGCACAAAGTTAGAATATCGTTAAGCTTACCTGCTGTCATTTCCTCATTTCTTGGCATTGCTCTGCACTTGAACTTCACCACCCTTTTCTCCCCTATTATATAATAGATTGGAGGTCACACATGTTCCCACTTTGAATAATTCATCTCCACAGAGTCTCAGCATTTCAGTTAGAACATTTATTTCTTTCATTTTAATATTTTAGCACTTTTGTCCTAAACGTATGACCTTAACTGGTTGACATGCATTTCATTTCTTCTTGCCTTAAATATTTTAGAAGTTTCAAAGTACAAACATTACTCATAGAGGGTATAACAAAAAGTGCTCCTTTTTAGTTCTGTATTACTTCATTATAACTGGTTGTCATTAAAATGATTATTTTACCCCTCTGATTTCTTTCTGCCTTGGTGCTAGTCTCTATCTGCCTCAGAACATTTTAATGTTTGGTATTTGGTCATAGTGCTGACAGCTGGTAGGTAGAACATGTGGCAGTAAGACTTCTGGGCCTTTTTTCACGCTAGGCTAGCAAGGCTTTTGAAAAGTACCAGAGTTGGTACATTTGCTGAGGCCTCAGAAATCAGGGTCAGGACTGAAGAAAGTTTAAACACTGGAGATCATTACTTTGGGGACTTGAATGTCCCCAAAGGCCCATGTGTTAAAGTTTTGGCCTCTAGGTGGCGCTCTTAGGAGGTAATAGAACCTTTAAGAGGTAGGGTCTACTAGGAGGTCTTTAGGTCATGGAGTTATACCCTTGGAGGGGATTGTGGGCCCCAGGCCCACTCCTTGCTCTTTGCTCTCTGGCTCATTATGTAAATTTTGTTCCACCACACATTCTTGCCATGATATGCTGCTTAACCATAGGCTCAAAGGAATGGAGCCAACTGATTATGGACTGGAACCTCCAAAACTGTAAGCCAAAATAAACTTTATGTCTTTATAAGTTAGTTATCTCAGGTATTATGTTACAGTGACAAAGCAGATGAATATAATCATGTTTTCTTCATCTGTTACAATTGCAGAGAATTGTAGATTGTTTCAATGGTAACATATGTTATTTATGTACATTCTATATTCTATAATATATTCTTTATCCAGCCATATGATGGGAAATACCTTAAGGGCTTATATGAACCATCACCATATCACATGGAAGAGAGAGACCCTATTAATTCTCCATCTCACAAATAAAGCACTGAAGGTCCTGGCCACCATGTGGGGTAGTTATACAGAGGGCAGGTGGTAGGGCAGAGGAAGGCCAAAACCATTCTTTTGTTCACTCATTTCCTCATGTAAGAGGTGACTTTTCTACTTTATCAAAGTGTGTATAGTAGATCTGCCACACTCCAGCTAAGTGACCTATTGTCAGCTTTACATAACCAAATTTAATACATGTTATAATTCCCAACATCATACTTTCTCATGATAAATGCTTCTATCTTTTTCCCTAAATTCAAATATGGCAGCTGGACATGAGACCAAATCCATTCAGAATTTTCCCACAGGATCCACTCACACTAAGCATGTCCATCTTCTGCTATTGTAACAAAGGATCATAGACTGAGTAAATTACAAATGGTAGGAATTCATTTGGATCATAATTCTGGAGGCTCAAAGTCCAAAGGTGAGGGGCTGCATCGGGTGAGGATTTTGTTGCTGCATTATACCACAGCAGAAGGTATCATATGGCAAGAGAAGTGGGGGGGGGGGGGTCTGAACACCTCCCTTTTATGATTAACCCAGACTTGTGATAATGGCCTTAATCCACTCTTGTCCTCTCTCTCTGCCACCTCACCTGCCTCTGCATGAAAAATGTCTTGGGGGCTTATCAAAACCCTCCTTGAACAAGGAATTCTCCTGTCAGCCCCAACAGAAATAACATTTGCTCCATGACATCATACTCAATCACCAACTTTTTAACTGACCCTTGATTATAGGGGTGCTATGGTTAGCTATGCAATGTCCCTTGAAGAGCCCATGTAGTAATGTTCAGAGCTGATATACTCATGAAGGCTGTAATCTCATCAGTGGGTAAATCCATTGTGATGGATATCCTGCGTGGTAAACTAGGCAGCAGGGCTGTGGCTGAAGAAGGTGGGGGTGTAGCCTTGGGGACTGTGCTTTTGTCTTTGAATCTCTTGTTTCTGACCTCTGTGATGTGAGAGCACAGCCTTGTTCTCTCCCGCTTTCTGCTTCCTGTAGCCATTCCCTGAGCTCTGCAGACCCGGCCTTACATGAACTGAAACTGAAATCTCCAAAATCTGTGAGCAAATAAACCTTCCTCTAAGTTATGTGGCCAGTTGTTTTGGATTATATCAGTGAAAATGTTGACTGAGACAAAAGACAATTAATAAGAATTGCACACATCTGTCGTTTTGTTTTCAAGAAGATGTCTAAAGTAGAACTTCTATAACTCAGTCTAATAATCTGAAGATAATGAGGAACCATTAATGAAGAATAAGCAATTCAGGTGAGGTCAGCTCTGTAGAGACTGAAAAGATTCCAACACTAAAACCAAAGGGGTTGGTCAAATATAGAATGTCCCCTGAAGAGCTTGGAGGAGTTGACATAATTAAGCCATGAGTAATCTCATCTATTACAATGGATTTATCTGTGTGGTAACCAGTGGGTGTGGCTGGAGAACATGGGCCCCTGGGGGTGTGGCCTTGAAGATATATATCCTTCCTCTTCCCCCTGTGCTCTCCTGCTTCCAGCCTTTATGATGTGAGAGCCAAGCATTGTCCTCTAGGTCTCTCTGCTTCCTGCACTGTGCCCCGAACTTCAGACTCCGGCCTCACGTGGGCTGAACCCAGAATCTCCAAGAAACTGTGAGCAAATAAATCTTCCTTCCTCTAAATTGTGTGGTCAGTTGTTTTGAGTTATAGCAGCAATAATGTTGACCAAAAAAGGCACCAACAAGTGTCCCAAGTTACAACATGATCAGAAGGATGTTCCTGTCCACATACCACAGATGTCTCTTGCTATTTAAGACTCAGGCCTACAAGAAAAGAATCAGTAGTTCATATCCTGAAACCAAAGAGCAATTTCCTTTTTTTTTTTTTTTTTCTTTTTTTTTTGCGGTACTGGGGATTGAATTCAGGGGCATTCTACCTCCGAGCTACACCCCAGCCCTATTTTTTATTTATTTTGAAACCGAGTCTCACTAAGTTGCGGAGTGCCTCACTAGGTAGCTGAGGCTGGCCGCGAACCCGGATCCTCCGGTCTCAGCCTCCCGAATGCTGGGATTACAAGCGTGCGCCACCACGCCCGGCTGAGCAATTTCCTTTTTAAGTTCCTTTCTATTTCTTCTTCATTTCTTGACTTTGTAAATTTCTTAGCTCCATTTCTTCCTTATTGCAAGGTCATTAGATTGTTTTCCTTCCCCCACCATTTTGAACATTTGGGTTATAGCATAACCTTTGTTTATCTCCCTTTAACCCCCCACCAAAGGCCTTCTTCTCTAGGTCAAGTACAGGCTGCTCCTTTTTGATGTGCTGGCTTGGTGGGAAGCTAGCTATAGCTCTGTGTAGTACAACAAATGGATTGTATATATAAAGGTACTACTACCGGTTAACAAATGGATTATATATAAAGGTATTGCTACCAGTTTAACAAATGGATCACACATATAAAGGTATTACTACCGGTTAACAAATGGATTGCATATATAAAGGTATTACTACTGGTTTCCCGGGTATGTGCAGGGAGGGCAGAGGGGCTAGTGGGTTGGGATGGGAGGGGTGTACACCAAGGACTGTGCGCATGTATGTTTGTATCACTTTGAACCTCTCTATGATGCATAATTGCAATGCACTAATAAAAGTATTAAAAATACTAAATAAATGGATTGCAGCATGGCCATCCAAGTCTTTCTTGCTCTCTGATGGCCACTTTAAAAATTGGTGAGGCTGTACTGACTGAGGAGATTGAAGGCAATGAGCTGAAGCCACCGGTTTTACTGCAGTGTAGTGTGAGTCAAATGTCTACACACAACCTGCACCTTCTCTTCTTCTTTATAGCCTTCCTTAACATGTGTATAAACCAAATCCTGTCTTTTCTTCACTTCTCAGTTCTCTCCTCACTAATTCCTTAAAAATGTTCTACCAAATCCTAAATGCAGTCTTTTCTACCACTGCTTAAGTCTCTCAAAACATTCCCTTTATAAAGTAAAAATGCAAATCCAAAGGCCAGAAAAAAAATGTAATTTCCACTTAGTCTTGCTTTTGTGAATTAGATAGTAAGCATCAGGAATATCATTGGGGCCTCAGAAATAATGATATCAAGTCCCACTCTCCCTTCTGTTTGCAAAGTGTTTATCTAGCTCTCATTTTCATTTTAGCAATGTCATCCTTAGCTTTGACAATCTGACCTTGGATCATAGTTGCTCTATCACCATTTAGCGGTCCCAACCAGTGACTGAATATGACCTTGGTTTGTGTTCAATTATCTTCCTAAATGTCCATTATTCCTCCTGGCCCACTTGTTCTCAGGGTCTCTCATACTTGCCACACCAGCTGTTTGAGAGGAAAAATGTTGGAGAGCCTACAAACACCAAATCAGTTCACATAAGTACTTATGCCTGTACAAAATGCTCATGCATGAATAATCTAATTTAAAAATAATGTTTAAAATCACATTTTGCAAGCAACCAAGCTTAATTGCTCTACAGCGCCATCTAGTGATTTAGGATGTTGCACTAAGCATTCCAACCCATCATCAACCCATCAGAGGCACTTTTCCTGAAGTTTTCTAGGCCCTACGTGGACAGCTCTTATACATTTTCACAAGTTCTTACTATGATTAATAGAGTCTTACTAGCCAGGCGTGGTGGCACACGCTTGTAATCCCAGCATTCGGGAGGCTGAGACCGGAGGATCCGGGTTCACAGTCAGCCTCAGCTACCTAGTGAGGAACTCCGCAACTTAGTGAGACTCGGTTTCAAAATAAAGAATAAAAAATAGGGCTGGGGGTGTAGCTCAGAGGTAGAATGTCCCTGAGTTCAATCCCCAGTACCGCAAAAAAAAATAGACTCTTACTATGATTGATAAGAAGGTAGTCAATGGAAGTAGACTTAAGTATAGTACCAAAGGGCCCAACACATCTTTTATTTCAGGAATTGATTAAGTTCTTCATTCTTACTGATTTTTCTTCTTTCAAATTGGGCATTATTTCTGCCAGCCACTTTTCAATCTTCACATCAGATTTTCCATATCACTTACGGTTGACTACGAACCAGCTCTTCCTTAAGTGGTTTAACATGTATTAACTCACTTGATTTTCCCACTGACCCAGCAAACTGGTTGCTATTAGTATACAGACTTCACATTTGTGCAAAACCAAGGTACAGAGCATCTACTATTACACAGCTAGTAAATGCTTATCTTTCTAAGTAAGTGGGTTTGCTTTTTACTGCATTAATTCCCCTTTGCAAAGCTTATTCCAGAGAATAAGAAAGGTTTTGGGGAGATTACTAAGCTTTTTAGTAATCATAAAATCAAACATGGTTGGCCTGAAAAGTAACAAGAAGTTACTTCTCTCAGGTCAGGTTAGAGAGAGTTCATGCTCCTTCTCTAGGCATGAAAGAGGCACAGACCTTTTGTAACTTGGAAGCATGGTCATTTCTGGTCAGGAAGAGTTGGTTGTTGGTAGCTGTTACCCAAATATTATGATATACAGCTTTAAGATTTTGCTATAAATGAGATGGAATGTGAAAGTGATAAAAACCTAAGAAAATTAAAACCATGATAACTGTATTATACTCTTCCCAAACAGCAGAAAGATGTTCTTAAAAGAACTTAAAAAATGGGCCAAGCCAGGCATGGTGGCACATGCTTGTAATCCCGGTACTAGGGAGGCTAAGTAAGAAAGGAGGATCCAGGTTCATGGCCAGCCTCAGCTACTTAGTGAGGCTCTATGCAACTTAGTGAGACCCTGTTTCAAAAAAAGAATAAAAATATGGCTGGGGGTATAGCTCAGAGGTACAATGCCCCTGGGATAAATCCCTAGTACCGGGGAAAAAAATGGACCAAGAATGGGATCACATTTATCCAGAACCACCCAAGGCTTGTGGCACTGGAACCCATAGACATTTCCCTTGAGTAAAAAGGCATGCCCTGGTTTTGGACAAGGAAAGTTTATTACATTTTCCTTGGCTTGATTGACATGTTTTTCATGACTGTCTATCTTTCTTTGGACTAATTCACTGCTGACGGACTTAGCAACTGTGCCAGGTATCGACTTCTTGCCACTCAGTCCAGATCCACCCTTTATCACCTAGTCTCTGAGAATGGAGTCGGACCCTGTTCGTATTTCTTCCTTGATACCTGCCAGGATGTCCTGCACGTCGCTAGAGGTTCAGAAGGCACACGGGAGGCAGGAGGGGTCGTTCTTTCTGATTCTGCTCTGTTCTCTTCTCCAGACTCCTTTAGTGTCTCTTGCTTCTCCACTGCCGGGTTTCTGCACCACGTGGCAGGCAACAGTATCCAGGAGCTTCCTCCAGCACCTCCTGAGTAACTTTGAAGTAAATTCCAAGGTGTGGCACCTCCTTGTGGGCCGCTTTCCTGACACCTCAGAGGGAAGGTTTCCAGAAAGTTCCACTGGCAAGGCTTCTCAGAGGCTTGGCAGCCATCCAGTGAGCAACAGCTACACCCATTCCGGTAAGATCTGTTCTGCAAGCTGGGCATGGTGACGCATGCCTATAATCCCAGTACTGAGGAGGCTGAGACAGGAGAATTGTAAGTTTCAAGGTCATTTTCAGCAACTTAGTGAGACTCTCAGCAATCTAGTGAGACCCTGCTTCAGAAAAATAAAAATGAAAAAGGCCTGAAGTAGTAGCTCAGAGGTAGGATACCCCTGGGTCCAAGCCCCAGTTTTAAAAGTTAAAAAATCTGTTCTTCCTTGATGTCTCAATCTTAGGAGAAATGGCTGCTCCTTATATTTGCTATTCCTGTATTCTGTAGTTATTTATATTTCCTACTAGCCAACGCCAAATTATTCCAATTCTCAGTTAGAATTAATGGTTACTTACATGGAACATGCCCAGTTTACAAAGCTGTGTGGCATTTCTCTCTCGTGATGCTCTATCACCATAACTGATACAGTGAGCATGTTTGTGAAATTCACTCAACTTCCTTGAACCTAGATTCTTTAAAAAACAATTTCTGAGCCAGGTGTGGTGATGCACACCTGTAATATCAGTACTTGAGAGGCTGATACAGGAGGATCACAGGTTCTAGGCCAGTCTCGGCAACTTAGTGGACACTGTTTCAAAATTTAAAAATAGGGCTGGGGGTATGGCATGTGGCTTGGAGGTAGAATGCCCTGGGTTCATTCAATTCCCAGTACAAACAAAATAAAACAAAAAACAGAACAGTCTCTGAATATGGGATATAAGCAATCTGTTCATAATATTTTATTTCCTATAAGTAGAAAATCAGAATACTGGTTTTTCCATCAAACCCTTATGAGCTTGGTTATTTTCTGTCATCCCTCAGCCCAGTCAAAATCTGAATGTGCAAACAGAACTAATTCTAGACCTGAAAAATCTGAGTCCAGACTTGGGATAGGCGTGACCTCATCAGGACACTGCCCCCAAGTTAGACCTGCGTTGGCCGCTATCTGACTTCTCTAACACCTCTGCTTCAGCTCTTGAAATTATAACACTTAATACCACTTTGCTACATCAAGAGATATAAATTTACCACAATGGAAAGTTGTAATGATCCAGAGAAGAACCTTACCCTCTGGTTCATTGGCTTTGCAGTCAGCAGGAGAGGTTAGGATAATATGGTGGTTACTGACAATGAACTTGACCTATAATGGGTCACAAGCCAGTGGTCGTCAATGTGCCATGAAAACAGACTGTGAACTCCTCTGACAGCTCACCCTTCCATTTTGTAGACTAGAGTTATTTTTCTGTGCAAGGCAGAGATATAATTTTGATATCCAACCCCCAAAGACTTACGCAATCTGGACTGTAAAGAGCAAGAGATTAAATGTTGGTCCAAAAGACATTTCTACTTTGAATTTGCAGTGTAAACTCATCTGTAATCTGTTGTCGCTAGTTTCAAATGAAAGTCTAAAATAGATCTTAACCATATAAGGCCAAGAACTTGATCTCCAAATCACATTTTTAAACAACAGCCTCGCATTGCTTATATCAGAGGCACTCTATTCAGATCCAGAGCGAAATTATAGAATTTCACCACTCATAAGTACGGTGATAAAAGAGAGCATCCACTAGTGGAAAGAGAGGTCTTCTTTCTGCTCCTCTTCCTTGTGTAGTGCCCATCTCTGCCAATCGCAGACTCTTCAAGCTAAAGAGAACTCATGAACTGACTGCTGACTTCACACAGAAAGAGAAGGACCTTTCGGGGTTCCACCCACTTAACACCACCGACCAAAGCAATGGAGTTCACAATGTTTTCCAGAATCACTTAGTTTCCAGGCTACTTAGTTGTCTTCTCTCCACACTTAGCAAGCTCTTTCTCAGAGCTGCAAAACTGCACAAACTGCGCTCCTGAGATGTGTTCACTGGTGCAAAGATGGGGTACAACATTGAATGTGTGTTTTCATCCTAAAGCTGCTGGGTGTTTCTTTACCTTACTTGTCTTTTGAACTACAAGCAACTATTCAACATATAAGTGTGTGTGTTGATCTACTTTTAAAATCAGATCTTGAAATATTAGCTTGTTTGATAGAAGGAAAGTACTTATTGAGTACTTTTCTGCTAGCCCGATTGTTAAAATCTTTTAAAAAAAAACTTTAAATTGATCTTTATTACATGGTCACAAATAAAATTGCAGTTAGAAAGGATGGGCAGGAAAAAACTAGTTTTGAGTGTCTTTGGGTAGACACAATGAGACTCGGATTTGTTTTTGTTTTTTCTTTTCCTCATTAAAAATATCTTATTAATGTATTATGGAAAAAATAAAATCAGATCTTTCTGCTTATCATATCCACTTGCTACTCAAGATCAATGTTGGGGGTGACTTCTGCAGATCAGTAACCTTAGTTACTGTAAGTTGGTTCTTAATAGTTTTATTATCTTAATTTCCATATTCTTGGGAGGTATCGCATTGAAACATACTACATCTTGCCTACTCTATAGACTTTGATTCTCTACAATCTGTCACTTGTTTGTGTAGTGAAATAAGAATGGGTTCCACTTAGACAGTGGGGCTATGGAGAAATTCCTGAGACTAGGGATCTCCTCTGCCATTGGAGGCCTTTTCTGTTCCTTATGTTTACACCTTCTTTAAAGGCCATTGTGTATAGACACAGTTGTCCATGTGAATGATGTTGAAGTTGTGCTGTGCACAACATACACGGCAGTCCTTGGTGATATCTTCACCTCTTCTCCTCCATGGGCTAAGTTTAGTTTTAAGATGCTCTGAGCATCAGTCTAGAGACTTACAACACAAAATGGAAAGGAACCAACTTGGTCAGCTTGATTTTCAGTAGGCATTTTACACAATTGCCAAAGTAGCAAAAACCTTTTAATTTTTTTTTTTTTGCCTGTATCACTGCTGATATTTCTTTAACAGATTCTCTACCATTAAAAAAACAACATGAAGCCAGGTGTGGTGGGTGGCACACACTTGTAATCCCAGTACTTGGGAGGCTGAGGCAGGAGGATCGAGGACAACTTCAGCAAGTAGTGAGACTCTCATCAACCTACTGAGACCCTATTTCAAAATAAAAATAAAATCAGGCTTGGTGTAGCTCAGAAGTGGAAAACCCCTGGGTTCAATTACCCAACCCCCCCCCCCCAAAATGAGAAGGGGTAGATACTTGAATTTATTATCTTTTCCACTAATTCAATGGCAATTGAAAAAAATCAGAAACTATTGATTCAGATGAAGTTCCTGGATCTTCCTCAGCATTCTTATATTTCCACAGCTATGATAATTGACAGCTGACCATACAAAACTGTCCTTATTATATTGACATGAAAACCTATGTAACAATGAATGTGAACATCAAGAGAACTCAACCAGTAAGCACTTTCTCAATTTTAATTTTCAGTGTTACTGCAATATAATCTTCTGAGCCTCTAAGTTGAGAGAAGCTTCATGCTTACATTATATTAAATGAAAGGCCTGGTGTGGCGGCACATGCCTGTAATCCCAGTATTTCGGAGGCTGAGACAGGAAGATCACGTTCAAGGCTAGCCTCGACAACCTAGTGAAACCCTCAGCAATTTAGTGAGATACTGTTTCAAAATAAAATAAGATGGGTGTAGCTCAAAGGTAGAAGACCCCTGGGCTCAACTCCCAGTACAAATACATATATATAATGTAAAACTTTCCCAGTCTTTAAAAGTTTCCCCTCTACCTAAAGCACTTGTGAAGTATTGCTTATATGTTCCTGTATGCACATACACACTTAAACATCTGAGACAAGGTAGGTGTTAAAAAAAAAAAAAGTATAAGACCAATAGGTAGAGAATCCTGTGTCACTGCAACAACCAAGAGTTTTTGTTTGTTTGTTTGTTCTAATTTACACATATGCATGAAGTTTGAACCAATGTTACCAAATAGTGCTTGGTGCCAGAAAGCGTACTAGCATTTATTTTGTATGCTGTGCATCAGGTGCTCTGAATGAGCACCATCAGACTTCAGACTATCCCCAAGAGGTAGGTATAGATAGGGCTAGGAGGAAGCGACCTAGTTAGATTAACTAATTTATGCAAGGACCTATAGCTAGTAAATCATGGGAACTAAAATGGGACCTGGATCTTCATGATGTTCAAGCCTATTCTTCTTTTAAACACCTGTTTGCTTGTTGTTGTTTCATTATGAAATTTACAAACACAGGTAGAAATAACACAGATGTTTCTCAACTTATGATGGGCTTAATATTGTAAGTTAACAGATATTGTAAGTTGAGAATGCATTGAGTACCTACCTCACTGAGCATCACAGCTCAGCCACCCCGCACACTGCAGGTGTTGACTGTCCGCCCCAATGAGGGCGAGGCCGACTGGAGCTGCAGTCACTGCCTCCTGGGTCACCAGAGAGGATCCTACAGTGTAGCCCAGGAAGAGATCAAAATTCAAAGTATGGTTTCTACTGTGTGTGCCTCATTTTTGCACCTTCCTCAAGGGAAAAGTCCTATGTCAAACCATTAAAAGCTAGAGGTTATCTGTATATCACTTTACCATGGACCCATTATCTCCATGTAGTACATATTATTTTGTCATGTTTATCTCCAATTCTCTCTGCTTCAGAATAAAGCATTACAGACAAAATTAGCCACCTAATTATTCCCACCTTCTTTCTCTAAAATCAACAACATTAGCCTGAAATGGTGGCAAGATTGTGTGTGTGTGTGTGTGTATGTGTTTTCTTTTGTACCAGGGATTGAACCCGAGACATTCTACTCCTAGCTCTATTTTATTTTTTACTTTAAAACAGCATCTCACTAAGTCACTGAGGGTCTCACTAAATTGCTGAGGCTGGCCTTGAACCTTTGGTCCTCCTGTCTCAGCCTCCCAAGTATTGGTATTACAGATAGGTGCCACTACACCTGCCTGCCATATTTTAATACATATATTTCATCCTTGTGCATGTATCTTTAAGAAAATATGTTATAATCCTTGTTTCTGCCTTCTTACATTAATGATGTCATGATGTATGCATACTTGTATAGCTTGATTTTTATACTCAAAATTTTATTTATAGGATTTATTCGCATTGATAGATCCCCAACATGTTGCTCTTGTTTTTTTTTAACTGCTGTTTATTATTTTATTGTTTGATCGTTCCGCAACTTCTTTCTCCATTTCCTAAGAGTAGCTATTTAGATTGTTTTTAATGTGGATATAAATAATGCAATGATGTGCAAAAGTTTCTACATGTGCAAAAGTCTCTCTAGGAAATGTTTCTAGAGGAGGAATTTCTGGGGACTTGGGTAGATGCATTTGCTATGAATTGAATTGTGTCTCCTTCATATTTCTTGTGCTGAAGCCCTAATCCCTAATGGACTGTATTTGGAGATAGGGCTTACAGGGAAGTAATTAAAGTTAAATGAGGACCTAAGGGTGGGGCTCTGATCTGATAGGATTAATGGAAGAGATAACAGCTTGCTCCACCCCTCAAAGGTACCCTAAGGGCAGAGAAAGGCCTTAAAAAAATAAAAAGGTCATCTGCTAGCCCAGAAAAGAGTCTTGTCAGACCAAGCTTTGCTGGATCCTTGATGTTGGGCTTCTGGCCTTCAGAGCTATGAGAAAATGAACTGTGTAGTGTAAGACACCCAGCCCGCAGTACTCTGTCTGCAACGGCAGCCTGAACAGGCTAATATATGCATCATCGGATTTTTTTACTCTGCCAAGTTGTTTCCTCAAATGTACTGACTCCCACTCCACCAGCAACGAAGATGGCTCTTGTGATGGCCCCACTAATGCCTGACCTGCCCATGACCTTGATGCTGCGCCAGACCAAAGACTCACCAGGCCAAAGACTCCTTGAATTGCATCCCTAAGTCAAGAGATGCAGGAATTCTGCTGCATAATGATGAGTCGAAATTTTAGCGAAACTCTTAAAATGTGAGAGGTGTTTTGAAGGATTCGTGTGTCCAGTCTCTTATGTGCATCAACTCTTCACTGTTTAACTCCTTTAAAATAAAACAAGAGCTTGATTTGGCTTGTTTCATCTCTAGATATATCTAGTCAGAATTTATATCATACTTTTTAAATATACTTTATTATTGGTGCAGTGTAACTATATATCATAATGGGGGTATGCTGAGAATGTTTTAACTCTTATCTAATTAACTTTTCTAACTAGATAACTAATAATTGTTCTAAGCATTTTGTTTGTTTTGTTTTTTTCATCAGATGGGGTCTGTAAAAGTAACATTAACATTTTCTCTGCAATGGAAAACTTGGTTCTCTTAAATTCTACTTGCTATTAATTCACTTAATAATTTTACTTAATATTAATATTTACTTCAGGTTAATATTGACTTAAGATTACTATTAAGTCAACTAATTACTGACTTAATTATTGACTTATTGAATATTAATTAAATATTCAAATGGCCAGTGAGAAAACTCCCTAAACCGAGGATAGACTTGTAACAGGCTCCCTGTTAGACTGCACTATTAGAAAGGGAAGTCTCACTGGTGGCCTCCTTGCTGTGTTCCTTCCCATATGATATCCTATGCAAGTCCAGCAGGGTTCTTTCTGTTGGTGTCATTTTAAGCCAGCTCCTGTAGAATTCTCATCTCTACCTTTACAATTGCCTCTTAGTTCGCTGCACACTAAAAGCCTTTGATCAGGGGGCCAAAACCCACGAAGGCTAGATTTCAGGAGAGGTTTCACCCATCTGGCCTCCTGGAATCTCTGCTATCTAAGCCAGCACTGCCACTGATCATTACAACAGCTCCAGTCAATTAACCTTTCCTGCCGCTCCCGACTCACCCCCTTGAAATACGTTTAGTGATACTTTATGGCCCAACCTACCGAATTCTGAGAGATCGAAATGGCGAAACAACCAGTCTGGGCACAGGGTTCTAAGTACCCAGATAATTCAACTTTTAAAATCCTAGAAAAAGATCTTGCAATCAAAGCACGACAGGTCAGTCTTTATTTGGATGCGTTTATAATAAAATAGAGTCGATGAGGCAGGCAGGTTTTAATTCCAGCTGCGTACTAGCCCATGGCTCTCCCAGTGTATTCTGTGGGCTCCTGGAGGCACCAAAGACATATAGGGGACCTAACAAGTCAATGACAACGCTTGTATAAGGATTCTCAGGGTTATTTGCCTTCTTCACCACTAGGCCCTTGCATTAATAAGCACTAGCTAATAGTACTAGTGCTTTAGCACCAGCCAAAGCAGCAGCTCCAGGCTGCACTGGGATCATTGCCGGCTTTGTCCCACACAAACGATTGCTTTAACTAACTCCGGACCCTTGACTACAGATCTCCTAGGATATTCTAGGTAAAGAAACAGGAAGCAGACATGACGCGTTGCTGCTGCAGCCCCAAGTAGCATGGTGTCTCAAGGAACAGTCTAGAGGGATCGAAGTAGCTGCTGTTTCCATACATCACTGTTTTTACTTGGAGAAGAAGAAGGAGGAGGACGACGACGACGACGAGGATGAGGACAAGGATGAGGAGGAGAGGAAAAAGAAAAAGAAGAGAAAAAGAGACTCAAACTGTAGTTTTTCTGACTGATATATTTGGCAGAGTTCTTTCTTTTAAAGATGAGTGAGGCGATCCTGCCACTCGAACAAAAACAACTGAGTTTTTGTTGCCAATGATGACATTTGAGATTTCAAGTGAAAATTTGAATTTCCCAAAACCTATACTTGCCACCAGCAGCCTGACAAGTTCCCAGTAACGAGATGTTTTTTAAACGAGTTTGGTGGTGACACTAATGAGTGTCACTCTGCAATCACACAGGGAGTTGCTTCGGCATTTGGAAGATCCGCATCATTCAGTAAACCAGTATTTTCCAAATGTCCAATGCCTGTTACAGAATCATTTTGAAGTAGATTTTAATGCAACAAAATGGGAACTGTTTGTTGATATGGTTCCCGATTGTACATTGCAACTAATCTTTAAAAAACTACCACTTGTCAAGCTTTGGTATGGTATGAAGAAAGAGAATTCACAAATATCTACTAAGGCAATTAAAATGCTCTTTACCTTTTCCAACTACATATCTGGGAGAAGCTTTAACCTCCCCCAAATGTACAACAGGTTAAATAGAGAAGTGTATCTGAGAATCCTGTTGTCTTCTATTAAGCCAGAGATTAAACACATTGGCAAAAATGTAAAACAGTGCCACTCTTCTCAGTAATTATTTTTATTTTAGGAAATAAAGCTATTATTCATCAAGTATTATATATGCTAATAAGTCATAAGATCTATAATTTTATTTTTAACTGAATAAGTCTTTTTTTTTTCTTTTTTGGTGGTACTGGGGATTGAACCCAGTGATGTCCTACCTCTGAGCTATACCCCCAGCCATATCCTATTTTGAAACAGGGTCTCACTAAGTTGGGGAGGGCCTCACTAAGTTGCAGAGGCTCTCCACCAACCTGCGATACTCCTGTCTCAGCCTCCCAAGTACTGGGATTACAGGTGTGTGCCACCAGGCCCAGCCTAATAGATCATTTAAATGTCCAACAGGGTAACTATTAATAGATATAATACACATAGGCAAAAGCTCTTTGGCAACATCAACACTTTTTTTTTTTTTTAATGTAAAGGAATTCCAAGACCAATAACTTTGAGAACCATTCTAGGAAGCCATTGGCGTTTCCAACAGGTGGGTTTCCACTGCTGTGTCAAGGTTCTTGGTAGTAAGCAACAGAAGGTAACCCTGGCTACTGTTGAGGGAGATAATTATTGGAAAGATACTTTTTGCCTCAGAGGATTGGGTGAGCAGGAGGCAAAGATGTACGAATGGTCACGATCTAGTCTCAGCCGCTGGAAGAGTCTTTACACAGTGGCATGTTACTGGCACCGTGATGGTTGGGCAGGGCTGCTGCTCCCGGCACTAATGTCCCCTCTACACTCAAGTCCATGCCATCCGCTCTTCAGCTCTGCCACAGCCACCTCCAGAGTCTCCGATCTTCCTGACCCTGAAGTCAGCACTCATGGGGTGGAGTTGGGGGGACTAGCTGATTGACTGAGCCTCATTCACAGGAGCTGGTAAAAGAAACAACTTTTCCCCTCCAAAGTGAAAGGCGATGGCCTGCCCTCTATCTTTTTTTTCTGTGATACCCCCCAAATGGTCAAAGGGTTTGAAATAATGCTGGGTACCAAAAATGACCATGATCTAAATCTTAACAGAAGAAGCAGTGAAGAAGTTGAAGTGTGTGATTTCTGCATCTATCAGTCTTATATGAAGTAGAGTGTGAAAAAATTCGTAGCCATCATCTGTCCCTTCCTATGATGTCATCAGTTGCTTTGTTTCCAAGAGAATGCTATTGAGACATTCCTAGCTTCTTTTATTGATTTCTTTAATCTATCAAATATCCTCCTTAGGATCAAGTTGCTTGTGAATAGTTACAATGTTTCCTACAAGGGTCATCCAGGAGAATAGTAAACAACTTAAGGGAAAATGTAAAAAGGCCTTATTTTTTTCCAGGTTGTCACAGCCAAAGCAAAGCCCAAATCTATCTGGACTTCTTGGGTAAGGATTGTTTCCTGAGTTATGTGAGACATCGCTTCAAATCTTAACCTTGGCTTCGGTTGGTGTGATGGTTAATTTCATGTGTCAGCTTGGCTAGGCTGTGGTTCCCAGATGTTTGGTGAAACACCAGACTAGAAGTTGCTTTGAAGATATTTTTTTAAAGATCTGAATAACATTTAAATCAGTAGACTTTGAAGAATGCAGATTATACTCCATAATTTGGGTGGGCCTCATCCAATCAGTAGAAGTCCTTAAAAGAAAAAAGATTGACATCCCTAGAAGAAAGTCTGCCTTCTTCTTTCTGCCTTCAGACGCAAGTGCAACATCTACTCTTCCCTGGGCCTCCAGCCTGTTGGCCTATATCACAGATTTCAAAATTGCTAGCTTCTATAATTGCATGAGTTAATTACTTAAAATAAATCTCTCCACACATGTATATCTCTATAGACATATGATCGGCTCTGTTTCTTTGCAGAATACAGTTTGGAAGTCCTACTTGCCACAATATTTCCAGAAGGGAAAGCTCATTGTGTGGAGTGGGAGGAGCTTATTGTGAGTTGTGCTGTTATAAATATGCATGTATCCCTATACTATTCGGATTTCAATTCCTTTTGGAAAGATGCCCAAGAGTGGTATAACTGGGTTGTATGATGGTTCCATTCCCAGTCTTTTGAGAAACACTACACTGATCCCCATAGTGGTTGTACTAATCTGCAATCCCACCAACAGTGTATAAGGGTTCCTAGTTCCCTACATCCTTGCCAGCATCTGTTATTGTTTTTGTTCTTGATGAATACCATTGTAACTGGAGTTAGATGGAATCTCAGTGTAGTTTTGATTTGCATTTCCCTGATTACTAATGATGTTGAACATTTTTTCATATATTTATTGGCCATTTGGGGAAGTGACTCTTCAGATCTATTGCCCATTTTTTGTGTTGGTGTTTGTTTTTTGTTTGGTTTTAGTATTTGGTTTTTTTAAGCTCTGGAATCAGCCTAGGTGTCCATTAGCATATGAACGGATTATGAAACTATGGTATAGACATAAACACAATGGAATTTCACTCAGCCATAAAGAAGAACAAAATTACGTCATTTGCAGAAAAGTAGATGGGTCTAGAGAATATTATGCTAAGTGAATATAGTCAGTCCTAGAAAATGAATGGCCATATGTTTTGATTCTGCAGAAGCTAGAGAAAAATTGGGAAGCAAAAAGGATTTCAAATAAGTAAGGGTAGATACTGAAAGAATAGTGGGAGGGGATTTGGGAGGGAAGTGAGGAGATAAAGAGGGAGATGTGATGAAGGAAATGGTTTAAATAATCCTATGTTCATATGTGAAGTTACCAATACCAATTTTAATATTATGTTAAATTAATATTAAGCATTTTTAAGGGACAGGTGGGACTTGGTGGGAAACACACAGCAAGTGTGTGCAGGGCTACTTCTGTCACATTGTGCTGTGTACATGGATATGTCTATCACACTGAGCCCTATTACGATGTGTAAGTACAATGCACCAGTAAAAAATAAAAGTAGGAGCTTACCAAGATTAGCTGATGGAAAGTATTTTCCAAGAGAACCATCTAGCACTGCATTCTTTTTATTTTTTCCTATGGTGTCAGTTGAGGTTTTTTTAAATTTAATTAATTAATTAATTTTTTCAGCACTTTTTTTATATATTTCTTAAGTACAACAGGGTTACATAGACATTTATGACATATCAATCGTTGTCAGATCACAAATAGCACCACTTCTTCGTTTTACACATATAGCCCACATTCTTAACATAGCCTGGTAAAGCAAACTTTCTAGAGTCATAAAACCATACTCCTTTAGGGTCATATATTTACTTTCTAAGAAGTAGGAGGGTCTTTCATCTGCACATCCTAGGGGCAATCACCAGACTTTGAGACGCCAGTGTAGCCATAGCCGAAGAGTCAGTATCATTGTTCATATATGCAGATAGCAACTAGCACTGCATTCTAAATGCAGTGACCACCAGCCCTGGGTAGATGTTGAGGTCTTAAAATGTGGCTACATCACACATTGAAATGATAATATTTTGAATTTCTTATTAAAGAAATTAGATTATCAATATTGACTTCAAATGTTTCTTCTATTTTCCATAATGTGGCTACTGGACAACTTTAAATTGCCTATGCGGCTCCCATTATACTGATACAGTGCAGGACAGCAGAAATTTCAAGGCCTCAGCCTTTGAGATCTACAAAGATCTCCTCTGTTTCCTCCCTTCAAGTGGATGCATCCTAATCATTCTGAATGAAGACAATCATTCCTTTGCTCTCTCGGGTCCTTGAGATGTGTCTGGTCTAAGACCAAGGGTGGGGATAGCCAGATAAAATTGCCAAGAGACACAGATGACTGGTCAGGAGCCAGGTCTGTCCAGGGAAGCTATCCTAACGGACACTGTCAAGATATTGCTGCCCAACTTATCACTATAAACCAAAACACCAGTACTGACCATTTGCAGGCCAAGGAGCAACCTTGAAAGAGCCACGTTTATTTTGTTTACTTTATTGTCTTCATTCTGTAACATGAAAATTTATCCTCTGTGCCTGAAATTCTTCAGTGAGCTTGGACTACTTTGTGATGCTTCCTAGGCAGGGCCACACTGGAGCAGGGCATTGTATGAACCTGTTTGGAATCATGAAGATACAACTCCAGTAGGTGTACTTAGGAGTTCTCAAGACAGATTTCCCCGTGCAGATGTTTTAGCTACATTCTTAAATGACTGCCAAATGTGGCACCATTTGGCGGCAGAGTTAAGAGCAGGGGGCTGGTCAGTGAACTCTATTTAGGCATAAGGCATGTCCACTGTCTCCTTATTTAGGCTGAGGTAGAGAGGATGATGTGTTCTTTCATTTTTAAATGCCATGGTCCTGCTGGGCCTGGTGGCGCATGCATGTAATCCCAGTACTTGGGAGGCTGGGATAGGAAGGTTGCAGGTTCCAGGCCAGCCTCAGCAACTTAGTGAGACTTTCAGCAACTTAGCAAGACTGTGTTTCAAAATTAAAAATAAAAAGAGCTAGGGATGTAGAATATAAAATAAAAATAGGGCTAAGGATGTAAGACTTAGAGGTAGAATATCTCCAGTGCACAACACCCCCACCCACCAAAAAAAAAAAAAAAAAAAAAAAATTGTGGTCCTATTTCACTAGGGAACAATTAATAAAACTTCCAGAAATTTCAAACATATGCCTGATTATTCTCTTTATAATGCTTACATTTTGCTAGTAACACATCATAGTCTTTAATTCACTAATCCCTGGGACAGTAGAAACATTTTCACACTAAGACCAAGCAGAATGATATAGGAAATAGATTAGACCAAGACTGGAGATGTGGGTCCTAGTTTTAGCTCTAGAAAAATTGCTTAGCTTCTCTGTGGTTTATATTTCTTATTCTTTTAAATGAGAAGTTCCTTTATATTTTCTTTCAGGTTCCTCCCTCTTGGCTCTAATATTTGATGAGATTGGAAGGAATTCAGGAAACCATCTTTGGAAGTCTGCATCATATAGTCTCTCCAGTAAATGAAAACCTTAAACAAGTTGACTTTTAGGTCCCTTTTAGTTCAATGATAATTTAGGCCTTTTTTTTACTCAGGAAAATCAAGCATATGCCATCAAGTGCCATTCTTCACATTTTCAGGTGGAGCGGAGGACATCTCAAGGCTTATAGTCACCAGGGACACCCCCTCACGGCTCAACGGTGCAGATGAAACTTGCTGATTTGAAATAACCACGTTCCTCATTTCAGGCCAATTAGACTGTGATTGCTTGCCAGCCATCTGAATTTTCCAGTAGGGTCCAGAGGAAATGGAACTGCTGAGATGATACAGCCTCGGGGTGGACCCAGCAAAGTATATTCCAGTAGCATAGACAAGCTCGGTTGGAGGGAGATTCTAAATGGTGGATTTTAAGCCACCAGGAAGTAGAAGGTCAACACCGGGTCAGCAACAGTGTTGAGGCCTGGGCCCGGAAACTGGTCATCCTGTCAAAAGGCCAGCGTGCAAGTCAGTCCTGAGAGCTGAAGCAAAGAGCGATGCAGGAAGGACTGCTGTGGTGTTGGAGACAAAGGTAGGCTGGAATCTCTAGCTTAAAGTCCTAGGGACGCAAAAATGCCCCCACTCTTCTATACCTCAATATGGAAATGGAGAGCAACCTTGTTTAACATAGTTTCTCGGTTGTTCTGAGATTTAATGATTCTAGAAGCTGCTGGAATTTGTGACTAGAAGGCGCAAGGAAGTGCCAAGAGTCACTGCTGAGGTTTATCATCTTTATGTAGATATATACCATTTTGACCAGAATTGCCAGAAAGCCCAGGGATATCTATATCTTAATCTGCTAATTTATCTTAACCCACTTCTTTTATGTACAGTAACTATCTGTGATAAGCAGCTCTTTGGGGACACTTGAAAATCCTCTATTGACTAGGACTTAGATTCCAACAGAATGAATTTAGGGCATGGTGTCAGCCTTCCCTATAAATGCCTAGGATTTGTAGTTTCATGTCAAAGGCTTTATATTATTTTAACATTGCCTTGAATTTTGTTTTTTACCTTAACTAGTGGAAGTGAAGAAAAGTTGAGAATTTATCCGTTTTGTAGATTCAGAAGCTTTGCAGGGAAAGGAAAGACTATGCGAACATTCCATGTTATCTCACAGTGTTAAGAAAATGGTCTCCTTTGCACAACACACAGATGACAACTAGACACACGTAAATCACACAACCCTGCTGTAAAATGAATGTGAAACTGGCCAAAAAAATAAAATTAAACATAAAAGTCAATATTAATGGTTTAATGTCAAAGTTAGGCTTTTTTTCCCACTAAGGTGTTGCAGCCACACAATATTTTTAAATTGTCTCATTAACATCACATCATAATGATAACTAGCAGCTTAGAAGCTAGACTGGGGACCATATTAATAAAAATGTGAAGCTGATGTGATGCTGGAGGGAATCACAAATGCAGAAGGAATCGAATTAAAATTCATAAAATCATGACAAACTGGAGCAAAGGATGAGATCAATAAAATGAGTCTAATAATGATAAATACAGAGCAGCTATCAGAAGACAGTAATGATTCAAGGTATGAACCAAGTAGACAGAAAGGGTTAGAAAGTAACACAACAAAGAAAAAGAGGATCTTTTGTGGGGTGATCATTTTAAAGGACTCTACAGAAATGAACTGGAGATGCAGCGCCTGCATGAGCCCTTTGTGTTTGAGGCCTATGGCGTCACACGTGCATCCCCTCCATTGAGACGTGGACTGAGTTTGGATTTCCCAGTGGGAGAAGGCTTGGGAGCAAGGTGATACTACAGGGGGCAGTGGGTGTTGGCATTGAGGAATGACTAGTTGGTAAGAAAAGCATAAAATAGGGGCACCCATGAGTGTGTACATCTAAGGAATGATAGTATCAGATGAGGTGGGTCTGATTCTGCCCCTATATTATATATTTACAAAAGTTGTCACATTGAGCTTATATGATCAGTCCATGTTCTGCTATAACAGAATACCTGAGGTTGGGTAATTTATGAAGAACATATTTCTTATAGTTCTTGAGGCAGAGAAGTCCAAGGTCAAGGGGCCTGCATTTAGTAAGGGCCTTTATGCTGGGTCATCCCATGGCAGAAGCAAGAGCCAGAGAGCTGAACTCATAGCTTCAAGCTATTTGTAATCAGCATTAATCTATTTATGAGAGTGGAGCCCTCATGACCTAAACACCTCCTGTTAGGCTCCACCTGTGAACACTGTTGCATTGGGGATTTAAGTTTCTAACACATGATTTTTGAGGGATGCATTTAAACCAAGCACATGTCAAGGCTCAGCAATTTTTAAAGGAAATCTCATGTGCTATGTCAGCTGTTTGACATTCTGAGTGAAGATTTTCTAATAAAATTGGTTTGTCCAACTTTTTCCATTAATAATCAATAGATGAGAGGGCATGGCTGACTCTTTTTTTTTTTTTATCTTAACACTGTTTATTTAACTCAGTGATTCCCAAATCTGCCTACAACTGATTTAATTGGGAGCTGTTTTCAAATATAAATTCCTGTGTCACCAACTCAAATCTACTGAATTCAGAATGTGTTGGGCCTGGGCCTATGTACTTACCTTTTTTTTAAATTTGCCCAGATGACTAAAATATGGACAGGTTTGGGGACTGATTGAGCTGATATTCTTAACTTTCATTTAGAGTTCTTCGAAATGTAATTTGCAAGGCTGCTAAATCATTGAAAAGGATTTATATTTATCTTTTTAATAAATGTGGTAGATTTTTTTTAAAAACTCCCTTTTGCTATATGAAGAGTCTATGAGAGTAGTTAAATAAATTGTTTGAACAGATAGGAATATCAATACAGACACTATCTATTAATTTGCTGATTGATGAGCATCATGATCAGTGATGATAAACAGTTGCAACACGGAGCATAATTTATCATTTTCATCACCTTTAATGACTGTTGACTTCTATCATTTCACTCAGCATGAAATGAACCTCAGGATTTACTGCTCGCTCCTTGAGTGCTGAGATGCAGAATACTCAAGGGTCTTAGGGAGCTGTAATAAATATAAAGTATTTTTCCTAGACTGATTTCTTACAGCTAGTTTCACTTAAAGGCTCTCATGAAACTGCAACCAAATATTGGCTTTGAAGTACCAAGCACTGATGGGGAAAAAAAAAAAGAAAGAAAAAACCCAATCCCTAGAACGATGGCACATAAAAGTTAGGGCAAATCACTTTGACTTACATGTAACTCTATTTCCCTTCCCACAAAACAAGGGTAATAGCAATTGGTAACTCTCTTCCTCATAAGTTGAATTAACAGGGTAATAGCCATAAACTCACCTGCACCATGCTGAGCCAAGAGCTTTGGGAGAAAGATGTCAGATTAAGTAAGTAGTACATTTTAAGTAAGAGAGAATGTGAGAATGTCGAAACCTATGTTTATTAAAGCCTACTGTATGCCATGCACTCTCTAAGTCCTTGTCTTATCATATATAGTTTGTTGAAATCTTTATCAATAAAAAATATATTATGGCATTTAAGACCTTCTGAAATGGGGATCAAATTCTGCAGGGAAATAAGCACTATTCCATGTAAGTTTCCATGAAGAAATGTCTGTAGGGATCATGCTGGTTTGACTGTAGCCAATGTATTAAACCTGAGCTAATCTTGAGGAACTTGGAGATGCAAAGTGCTCATCTGAGACAAAAATCCTTCAGAACTTTATTTCTTTGAATGAGCTGTATTATCTTGCTGGGAAGATGGGCCAAGCTAAATCAAAAGGTCTTGGCATTAATGAAAGTATGTCAAGAAGGAAGTAGATGTAAGAAGCATTGGGCAAGTCCATTCACAGAGATAAAAGCAGGATCAGAAGCTTCTCTTGACCATTCTGGGCTGCACACAGGGAGAAGAAGCAGACATTCATTCATGAATACAGTGCATACATTGATCACGTGAAGTGCTATGGAAAAACGTAAGCAGAGTGAAGAACATCAAACGTGTAAGTGCATGGAATCACAAATTTCAATAGAGCGGTCAGTTTGAGCTTTGGTGAAAAGGTGATGTTTGAGCAATGACTTGCAGGAGCTGAGTAAGTTCACTGTGTGAATATTTGGGAGAAGAACACTGTGGGCAGAGGGTCCAACCACTACCAAGAGGCGCAGGCGGAAACACGGCTAGAGAGATCCAGGAACAGCGAGGAGACCAGTGTGGTTATTTATGAGAGTCGTGAAGGAGAAGGCTACAGGAAGAGATGGCAGAGAGGTGGCAGGGATGGATAATGAAGAACTTCGCAGGTCATTGAAAAGAATTTGACTTTTATTCTGCATGAGAGCAAGCCACAGTAGAGAGGTCAGCAAAAGAGGAACATCTGACTTAGATTTTAAGAGAATGCTTGTGGTGTCAATAATGAGAACTAACTGTAGAGGGGAAAGGGGGAAAGAGAAGAGACCAGTGAGGAGGTCATCAGAAACAAGAGATCATGGCGGCTTGCACTAGGAGGCAAGTGATTGGAATCTGGGTACCGTCAGGGCATCCTGACTGAATGGATGATGTGAGATGCAAGAGAAAAAGACAACGACGCCCCCACGAGTTTGTCCTAGAAGGAAGGCACTATCGTCAACTAAGCAGTGATGAAGGCTGTAGGTAGAAGACATCTGGAGTCGGAAAATATCTGGAATACAGTTTGGGTCATGCTGAGTTTGGAACATCTGTCAGCCATTCAAGTGGGGAGATAGATAGTTACACGATTCTAGAGCTTAAGAGAAAGTTCTGGGCTGGGTATATTATTTTGAAATTCCTTGGCCTATAGATTAGAAAATTCAGACACCCAGAGAAATCTGAATTTCAGATAAACAACAAATAATTTTTTCATATAAAAGCATGCCAAATATTCTGTTGGATATAAAATAATTAGCTAATTATTTTAATGGGTAATTATTGGCATTAATTATTAACAATACTCATAATAATTGACAATCGTTATATTAGGAAGTTGCAGGACCACCCAAGCAATATTTGAGACATACTTACACTAAAAAGTTAGTTGTTAGCCTGTTATCATGGTGTACACCTGTAATTCTGGTATTTGGAAGGCTGAGACAGGAGGGTCACCAGTTCAAGGCCAGCCTCACTAACTTAGCAAGGCCCTCAACTTAAGGAGACTCTGTTTCGAAATAAAAGGGGCTCGGGGTATAGCTCAGAAGTAGAGTACTTCTGGTTCAATTTCCAGTACCAAAAAAAATTGTTGTTCCTCTGAAATTCAGGTTTCACTGACCATCATGCATTTGTATTTGCTAAGATGACTAACTCTATCATAGATGGCACTTAAAACAATAAGTAGATTCGATTACCAAGGAATTGAGTGAGATGGAGATCAATTACTCAACCCTGGGTCACTCCATTATTCAAAGTCTGGAAGAAAAAGAAACTAAGAAGACTGATCTGGAGTAGCAAGGATGCAGGAGGAAATCCCCTCCACATATGATGTTCTGGGGAAAAAAAAGAAAGTGTTAAAAAAAGAGGGAGAGATCAGCTTTGTCAGATTTCACTGGTTGGTCAAGTTTTATGGGGACTGAGAAATGACCACTGGATTCAGAAATGTGGAGATGTTACAGACTAAGCAAGAGCAGTTCCAATGAGTGTGTGTCAGGGGTCTAATTAGCATGGCTGAAGAAAGAAGATTTGGAGGCCGTGAACACAGAACAACTCATCTGAAAAGTTCTTGCTGAAAAGAAAAGAGAACTGGTGCCAAGTGAGATCGAGAGAAGAATTTTTTTAAAAATATGAGACCAATAATAGCCTCTTCTGCCCTATTCTGCACAACAGTGGTTCTTCCTCTTTACTAATTTTCTTCTGTTTCATCTCCTATTACTTTATTTTACATTTTTGTGGTGAGAACACTTACTATGAGATCTATCCTCTTAAAATTTTTTCAGTACACAGTAGGATTGTCAACTACAGGCACAAGATTATACAGTGGATCTCAAGAACTAATTTACTTTGCATAAGTGAAACTCGATATCCATTGAATTCCAATCCCCCATTTCCCCTTTCCCCGGCCCCTGACAGCATTCTACATTCTACTTCTGTGAGTTTGGCTATGTTAAATACACCATTTAAGTACAATCATGCAGTATTTGTTCCTTTGGGGCTGACTTATTTCACTTAGCATGTCTCCAAGGTTCATCCATGTCTTGTCAAACGCCAGAATTTCTGTCTTTTTTAAGGTAGAATAATGTTCCATTTTATTATTATACCACAAAGAAAAAGTAGTTCTCAAACTTTTATGTAATGTGTCAGAGGGTTTATGGTAACATAAATTGCTGGATCACAGCCCCAGAACTTCTGATTTAGCTGGTCTCGGCTGAGATTCAAGAATTTGTATGTCAAACAAGTTCCCAAGAGATAACTGATCCTGTCATTCAGGGGCCACGTTTTGAGAATGATCTAGACTCTACCCTGCACATGATGTGAACCCAGAACACCTGCTGCCACCAGTAACACAAGACAGGAGCAAGGTCAAGACACTTAGAAATGCCCATCTTCCCTAATGAGTCTCATCTCTGGGATCTGGCTTAAGATTTGTCCCTAATGGTGAAGAAGTACAAATATTATCCTGAAAGAAATATAAGTTAAAAGACCTGTCTAAATATTACGAGACTATAAAATTAATAGAAGCATTACATTAGAAATTTGAAATCTTTTCCATTCAAATCAAGAATAAGAAAGACATGCTATTTTCACCATACCCTTCAGCATTATTTGGAATGTTTAGCTAATTAAACACAAAAGAAAAGAATTGATATACATATTGTTCAAGGAAAGGTAAAATTAGATATATTTGCATATATGATTACAAACCTCCCCCCCAAAAAACAACCTGTAAGAGTCTAAAAAGACAAATGCTACTACAGTTAAAAAGATTTTATACATCCATAAAAATCTTTGGTCTTTCTCAATATAAGCAATAACTAGTCATGGATAGAAATTGATTTTTTTAACTAACACATAAAACAATATATATTATTTAGGGATACATATATAGGTAACAAAAGTTCAAGTGCATGAGAAACATATACACTGGCTTCCAGGCAGCAGTTAGCTCTAAAAAGAGTGAAGATGAAGGAATATGACCATGTTCTTTATTTATTTATATGTCAAATATGGATCTTAAATAAAGATGTAAAAATACTAAACAACTAATAAGTATGAGAGGAGGATACATACTGCTTTGAATATTATTTTCTATACTTTCTGATATAATTGAGATTATTATTTAGTAATATAATAAAAAGCTGAAATATCCTCTTTAAAATAAGGACGCAATAGCAATAATGCCTAAGAAGGGTTTTTAATAATAAAGTATATAAGCTATATGAAAAAAACTACAAAATCTTTTTTAAAGACAGAAAACAAGATTTAAACAAGTAGAGAGACATGTCATTGCTCCAGAAAGGATAAGTTCTCATGTTAATTCTTACAAGAATTTAATCTATAACGGTAATGCAATTCCTGGTAGAACCACATTATTATGTCTTAGTGTAGTCAGGCTCCTATAACAAAATATGTCAGACTGGATAACTTCTAAACACTTGAAATTTAATACTCACAGTTCTAGAGGCAGGAAAGTCCAAGGTCAAAGGTCAGGCATAGCTTGCATCTGACAGTGGCCAGATTCCTGGCTTCTAGATGTTGCTTCTTACTGTGTTTTCGCAAGGTGGGAGGGACAAACAAGATCTCTCAGGCCTCTTTTATAAGGGCATATCCCATTTGTGAGGGCTCTGCCCTCACGATTTCATCACATCCCAAAGGCTCCACCTCTGAATACCATCACCTTGTGGGTTAGGGTTTCGACATACGAGTTTTGCGAGGGCACAGACATTCAGACCATCGCAGATCACTTTACAAAACTGGATGGAATGAGTTGAAAGTTCATATGAGAAAATGAATGAGTACCCAAGAACAAGCAAGAAATTTATGAAAATGAAGAACAGAAACAGAATCGCCTTCTCAAATATCAGCCGGTAGTATAAAGTCACTGTAATTAAAACAACATTACAGAGAAGAATCAGAAAAAAAAAGGTATCAGTGAATCAGAAATAACCCCCCAAATAAACAAATATATATGAGAATTTTAAAAAATGGAAAGGGTGCTATTTCGACACAGTGAGGAAAGGTCGATTTATTTTTTCAATAGTACTATCAACTGGCTATCAGTCTGGAAGAAAATAAGGCTAACCCCCATCTCACACCATCCACAAAGCTGGTTCTGATGGCTGAGAGACTTAAATGAAAGAAATAAAGAATATGAATGTGTAACCCACAGAATGGTTTCTAGCATAACAACAACAACAACAACAACAAATGTGCTCCATGTCATTAGAACTCAGGAATAAGGAAACTAAATAAATTGTGGTTTCACCAGTAATTTGGAATATGATGCCATTTTTAAAAAGAATGAGCCAGAGCCTGACTTACTGAGATGAAGGAATGAAAAACATAAGTCGCTTAAGTGTGATTCTTTTTTGTCAGACAGAAACCATGCTCCGCACGAGCATGCCCATTTTTATATGTCTCCAGGAACATAAGGAAAGACGTGGATACATCAAGCTGTCGCCATTGTTATTTATGGGGTGAATTTAGGGGGAACTGGAAGAAGGCTATGGATGCTGCTTTTGAGTATATTTGACCATGCTCTCTGTTTTCATTTAGCCTATTTGCTTTCATAATTCAAAAACAATACTTTTAAATATTTTGGCATTTGGAGAGAAAAAAAAAGAAAAGAAAAGAAACAGGAAAGGAAGGATTTCGCCGTAAGAGTTATAGCAGCCATTATCCTACAGCAGTGGAAAAAGAGAGGAGAGACTGCCTGAATGATTTTCTGCCTGAGAACTTAAGTACAGGCCGAGTGCCCGGTGCCTAGGAGGGATTCGTGAAATATAAGGCACAGACCATACTCTCTATTTGCATAAAATCTGGTTGCGGATGAAATTATAGCACTCGAAATTATTTAAGCATCATGATGCAAGCCCCTCAAAAGCTGTTGGATTAATATATACATATATACATATTAATATATGTAATATTATATGTATATATGTTACATATATTATATATACACCTGTAGTTTCCTTTTCAATCAATGGGACTTTGAATTTTTTTAACATGTTATGGAGCTAAAAATTTGGCTTATATGTTTTTTGGAATAAGGGGTTGTTGAAATGAGCAACACTTGATGAGACCTAATGGTAGAGATTAAAACCCATTTGGAGGGGTTGGGAGGAGATTTCTTGAGCAGACGCACTGTGTACCTCACACCCACTTTGTGAGACAGTGCTTCCCCAAAAGATAAATGGTCGCAGTTCTATAAATGGCCTCCTCCCCACAGCTTTATTAATTTAGATGTTCTAGGTGTTAAGAGTGGAGAAATACCAAATTTTTGTTTTAATTTTAGTAGAATAAGCAGACCCATCAGCAGAGGAGAGTCCAGTTTTGACGTGTGATGCCTGCCGAGAAGCTGGACTTCCAATGGGACGGGGCATAAGATTTTTCTTATGAGTTGTCCGGACAGCCCTCCCTCTGGGAAGCAGGACCAAGATGTGCTTGTGAAAGATAAAGGACTGAAGGAGCAGGAGGAGGCAGGGAACCCCTTCTGTGGTGAGACTGATCTCACACCTGTGAAAGGAAAAGAGAGAGGAAGGAGGGCTGGGCGCCAAAGGCTCTCACCAAGCTACAGCTCACGGAGAACCACGGGCAGGGGCGGTCTGGTGGAGGAATCCTGCATGGGGCAGGAATGGCCAGGTTCTAACCTCCTTGCCGTTCTTCATCTTTTAGGAGGAAATGGTTTCAGTGAGTGTGAGCATAGCATAGGCTCTCCAAGGGTCTGCAGCTGGAGACTTTCCGCTCTCTGTTGAGGGGAGGTAGAGTGGCACAAACCCATGGCCACTGCTGTTCACCCTGTGCAGTCCACTTCTCCAGGCATGGCCAAGAAAAAAGTGGACCTCGCCGTTACTGTGAGTGAGGAATCAAGAGCAATGAGCCTCAGCCCCCATCGCTGCAGGTGATTAGGGGTTTGCAATCGGCACTCATTTTCTCCTGCTTCTATTCTCCATTCTAAGTGCACATCGTCCCCAGTTATCACCTCTGCAAGTCTCAGAGACTCACCTGGTAATGTGATCCAGAGAACATTACTGCAGGATCTGAGCTCTGAAGAGTCAGACCTTTCCCTGGACAAGGTGGCAGTACAAGGGGTCCTTTCACAGAGCAACTAAGCTAGGGCACAGTAGGAGGCACAGTAGGTCCCCTGAGTTCCACTTGGATACCACACCAGTGCCCGTTGTGCATTGATATTCTTACCCTCTCCTGCTAATCAGGATCAGTTACTCCTATCAGCATGATGACTTCTTAAGCTGAGCATGGGGGTGCACGCCTGTAACCCAGTACTTGGGAGGCTGGGATAAGAGGATCACAGGTTCGAGGCCAGCCTCAGCAACTTAGGGAGACTCTCAGCAACTTAGCAAGACCCTGTTTCAAAATTAAAAGGGCTGGGACTGTAGCTCAGAGGTAGTGCTCCTGGGTTCAATCCCCAAACACACACACACACACACACACACACACACACACACACACATACACACACACACACACACACGCAAAGACTTCTTACTTGCTGGTCTCTTGAGAGAAAGAGCCCAATATGCTCCAGAAGCTGCTTTAACATGTGTTCCATAGAATCCTGGTCTGCCCCAGGCAAAAGTGCACCCCCTTTAGGGACCAAGAGCACTAACCCTGCACAGCCCATGGTTGTGCGGTCAGGAAGTAAAATGTCTCTGGCGATGATAAGGTAGTAAGAAATGATGGTAGAAATGAAATGTCAGAGGCCAGTTGTGGTTGCAGGAGAGGTTTCAGTGGTGAAAGAAGAGAGAATGCAGAGTCTCCACTAGGAGAAAAATAACAGCTTTATTTTACAAACTTATTCCTTATATAGGGTTTTGGGCAAAATGGGGTACATATGTATATATGTCCATGCCAGGGTGGACATAAACAGGTGTGTTGCAGTTTGCCCAGTCACACTTATGTAACTAAGTGCACATATGCAGCTGTGCAGGATGAGAGGGGTCATGTCCTTACCACTGGCCTGCACTTCCTCTGGGCCCTGCACTCCACCCCTACAGGAGGACAGTGTGGGACTTGACCCAGAAAGCATTGCATTGGGCCCAAAGACCACAACAGCAATAGAGGGTGCAAAAGGTGACTATTAATTCTCCAGCTGAACAGCTGAGAATAGTCAATACTCATCTCCAGTAGGAGCCCAGTGAGTTCCACCAGGTTGTAAGTGGGTCCCCTATAAGGTTTGAATAGCCTGTACCACAAGGATAAACAAAACGTAAGCCTATAGCCTTATCTACAGTTGTCAGGATGTATCAGAATCCTTGGTTGGTTGGCAGTGGTTCAATGTAGCCAACCTGCCATTTTTGTAAAGGTTGAGTACCTCGGAGAATTTGTTTGGTGTTTGTAGGAACCTTATGTTGCTGTGGGTGGTATTTTGCACGTCAAGGACACTGCCATGATAGTGTCTTGTGCTTGAGCGCAGGCAAGAGGCAATCCCCACCACATGGCGTGGGTGCCTATATGTCCTAGCTTTTTATGTAGCCACGGTGCTACTGATAAGGGCTCCAGGGGTAGTTGAGAGCCCGAACTTGTGCTAAAGCATCGGCGGCATCTTTACCCGGAACATGATGGATAGTAGCTCCTTCCTGGAGGCCCCATTTCCGCAGGTCCTCCCATATATCCTTGCCCCACAATAGGCCGTGCCAAATTAACCAGTTCTGTGCTTCCCATTGGGGCAGCCATAGGTTAGCCCCCAGTAGACTATCCAGCTGTCCTACAGACATGTAATGATCTAGTTTTCTTTATGACAACTAATCAGACCACCTGGAGCTTGGGCCATTGGCCAGAGCAGCCAACACTTTTCTCATACCAAAAATTTCTGTTGCAGGTTATAAAGTCATAGCCAGTCACATGGGTGGTTGTTTGTGACAGGAACCATTGGTATACCATGCTTCCGCAAGTATTGAGGCTTTCCTTTCCTCATAGGGACTTAGGGTGTCTCCCATTTCCATGGGTTCCAAGGAAGCTGTTGCTTAGAAATGTACTGGTTCCAACAGCGTATGTAGCTGTTTAAACAAAGGGCTACTAGAAAAACATGCTCGTGCTCTAAATATACACCTTACTTGGTCAGAGTAGGTGTTTGTGCTATCCTTGTCTAAGGAGCATAAATCCAAGACTGTAACCAGTCTTCAGTAGGGTAGGTGGTCTGCACCATCACTGACCCAGTACCTTTAATGGGTTCACAAGCTAAGAGGGCAGCACATATGGCTGCTAACTGTTTTAAAAAAAACAGGTAGGCATGAAAGAATAGCATGCCTTTGCCCCTTTTTATAGCTGTGACTAAAACCCAGTTGGGATATTCCTGGCACTTTGTTTTTGCCATAAACCCCATCCAAAGTCTGTGTCAAGCCGGGCATGGTGGCTCATGCCTGTAATCCCAGTATTTGGGAGGCTGAGACAGGAGGATCACAAGGTGACATAAGGCAGAACTATCCAGGTATCCCTGGGAAAATACCAATAAGGTCCATTGCCACCCCTCCTAGGTAAAAGCAAATTGTTTTTTGGCTTTTCAGGGTAATATCAATGGAGAAAAAGGCATTTGCTAAGTCTAGAATGTAATGGAACTGACCCAGTTCATGTGACAGGTGATCCATCAGTTTTGAAATGTTGGGTACTGCTGCATGCAAGGGCAGTGTCAGTCTACTCTTACATGCCAGGAACTGTCAGGTTATTGTACTGGCCATACGAAAGAGTTGAATGGGCTATGAGTTGGGTGAATTACACTTGCCTCTTCTAGCTTCAGTATCGTTTGTCCGAATTCCTCACTCCCCCCCCCCTTGATATCTTGTACTGCCATACATTCACAATCCTTATGGCTTGGGGGATTTGTAAGGGAGCATGATGGGGATGTCCTCTAGTGATGGTCTTTACCTGCACCTGTAACCGGAATTTTCCTATAGCTGTCTACACAGTGAATCCCTGCAACACTTCCATCCCCAGGATGAGGATGTACTCAGCTTTGCTTTGGGTGAAGCTGCTGCCACAGCCCCCAAATTACTCCACTGGGCTGGCATTTTATCTTCTCCTCATGGTGGTGATGGTGTTTAGAAGATGTCACTGCTACTGGTCTACCACATCCAGCAGCTGCTAAGCGTGCTTTTCCTGGGTCAGCTGTGGGGGTGGCCTTTTCCCAAACTTTAGCCTTGTCTTTTTGCAGTCCATGCCAGCAGTCTCCTTGATCTCCTTTAATGCTCCGGGGGTTTGCAGTCCCTTTAAGCTGCCTGGGGCAGAGGTGGGGCCTGGCCTCCTGGACCAGAAGGTGGTTGGGTGCATTACCTTCTCCCAGAAGTGGGCCTGAGTGGATGTCTCCAGCATGACTATGCACAGGGCTGAGGGCTGCATTGACTGCTGGCATGGAGTTGAGCAAGGGGCCAGCAGGCTTTGCTTGCATTGGGCACATTCTCTACCTCCCGAGCCCCAATTTGGCAGCTCTGGGGGCCCAGCTGTTGTGGCTCTAGCACTTTTAAAGCCTTCCAGACTTTCTCCAGCTAGGGAAAAAGTCTTTCCAATCATCCCAATCTTCCAAATCGTCCCAATCTTTCAGCAAGATGTGTGTTGTCAGATAACTGTTACCAGGAATCACATGGAGGACAGGAGCCACAGCTCCTTCACCCTGGGTTGACCCTCCAGAGTTGTTGGTTTAGAGGGGAACTAGGGGTACTCACTTAATCCTGCTGACTATGCCAAGTGTCAGAGATCAATTGTGGTCACAAGGAAGGTTTCAGCAGTGAGATCCCCAGAGAGAAGAAAGCAGAGAGTCACCTTGAGAACAACAACAGCGTCATTTTATAGACCTGTTCTTTATATAGGATTTTGGATAAAATGGTATATGTACATGCCAGTATGGATGTGGGCAGATGTTATGCTTATATAACTAAGTGCACATCTGTGGCTGCACAAGACAAGCAAAGTCATGTCCTCTGGGCCCCACATAAAAGTACTTTTGCTTCTACCCCTTGGTTGCTGGATCCACATGGCTCCATAAAAGAGGTCTTTGATTGGAAGCATACTCTGCATCCTGGGGAGATGATACCCACTCTGCATCCTGGGGAGATGATACCCACTCTTACAGAGTGTAGCATCTATGCTGGCACTCAGATTGAGCCATCAGAAGGTCGTTCTAGCACTGTCTGAACATGGCTGCTTCTGGATGGTGTAGCTAGGAGGTACAATGAGCTGGTCTCATGGTCATGGGCTTCCTTTAGTACGAAGTGGGTCTCCTGTTGGATGATAATGTCAGGTAAGATTCCTTGCTTAAGCATCAAGCATTCTGAAAACTCCCAAAGACTGGTGCTGACTGAGTATCTGTGGGCAGGAAATACAAAGTCCATTCTGATGAGAATGAATGACTGGCTCTTCGAGGATCATAAAGAGTCAGGGTACTCTACTTGCTACCAAATGGAAATTTGGTCTCTCCAAGAGACAGTGACACATTGCAGGCTCAGAGTTTGTGTCTTTTGGTAGAATCCTGGACATTCAGAGCCAGCAGTAACTACATCATAGGAGTTGGTGTTGTTGCACCCAGATGTAGCTACTGTCTTTGTTTCCATGGCTGCTCCATTCATGTGCCAGTCACACTAGTTCTGGGGTAGCCAATGACAAAAGTCAGCCAATATCAGCTGACCAATTATTTTGTCTGCTTGCTCATTCAGTGCCTCTTCCATGGCAAATGCTTTCTGATAGAGTCATATTCTCTCTGTCTTCTAGGGTTTGCTCTCAAGGGCATTCTACTTCCAAGCTTCACTCCCAGCCCTTTTTATTTTCTATTTTCAATCAGAGTCTCACTAAGTTGCTGAGGTTCTTGCTAAGTTGCTGTGGCTGACCTTGTACCTGCAATCCCCTTGTCTCAGCCTCCCAAATACTAGGGTTACAGACACCACCATGCCAAACTTCTCCATATTTTTAAGAGATACCCAGTCATGCATTTGCCTCCTAAGGTCCTTGCCAGAGTGTTAAATGTTGCATGATAGTCTCCCAAGACTAGGAACTCTTACTTACCCAGTCTTACATTCTGGCTCCTTTGATAAAACACCCTCCACACCAAATCCCTGGATGCTACCATTCCATGTATTCCAAGCTATTTCTCACAGCTTCTTTAGGATGAAGACTTTTTCTTCCCTTACCAGACCCAGCATGACCTCAGCAAGGAATGCCTGGACATCACACTATTTATGGGGAAGAAGTAGCATCCTGAGAGGACACTAATATTAAAGGAAAGAGGCCCCCGCAGTGTCCTCCACCTGGCAAATCTCAGAACGTTGGTGGGGGGACACTTTGGCAAGCCTGAGGACTCTGGGAGATTGCATAGCCATGGTGTTCAGGGAACATTCACCCAGGTGTTCCCATTCCGAGTCTCAGGGCCCCAGCTTTTCTCAGCGGTGCCCTGACCTTGGTCTAACAGACCCACCTTGCTGGCCATTTAGTTATCTTTGTCATTCCGTGACTCTGGTAAGTGCTGACTGTCCACCGGGGCTGCGTTCCCTTTCCACTGCTGAGCACAAGGGCTGCTTTGTAAGCGTGAAAGCAAATAAAGACCTTTGGCTCTCATGGTTAGTTGTTTGTTTTTTAAATTCAGGTTCATTAAGGTAAAAATTACACATGGTAGAATTTAGATGTACAGTGTGGTCAGCTTTGACAAATGTATGCAGTAGCAACCAACATAACTGAGATATAGAACAAACCGTCACCCTGAAACATTTCTGTATTGTGCCCCTTGGTAACCCATCTCCTCCCTGACCACAGCCCCTGACAAATGCTTATCTGGTTTCTGTCCCTGTGACTTTTTAAAAGTGTCATAGAAATGGAACCATAAATGTCTTTTGCATCTGACTTTTTTCACTTTAATGCACTTGATATTCAATCATATTGCTGCATTTATCAGTAGTGCATTCCTTTTTATTATTGGTAGTGATCCATTGTGCAGGTATACCACAATCTGTTTATCCATTCCCCATGAGGCATTTGGTTTGTTCTGGTTTTTGATGATTACGAATAAAACTCCTATAAACTTTCACATACGGGTCTTTATGTGAAGCTATGCTTTTATTTCTTCTGGGAAAATAGGAGTAAGATAGTTGGGCTATATGATAATGTGTTTAAGTTGATTTTAAAAAATTGGTACGTTGTTTAACAAAGTAGCTATGAAATTTCTGTATCCCCGGCAGCAATCTATGAGAGTTAGAGTTGTTACACATCTTTGTCATGAGTTTGTGTTGTCTTTATTGTTAATGTTAACCATTAAAGCTATAAAAGGGCTGGAGGTATGGCAATTCGTCATATTGAGCATCTTTTTGTGTGTATGTATGTGGTAATGGGGATTGAGCCCAGGGGCATTCTACCTCTGAGCTATACCCCTAGCCCTTGAAACAGAGTCTTACTAGGTTGCTGAATAGCCTCACTACATTGCTGAGGCTATCCTCAAACTTGCGATCCTCCTGTCTCAGCCTCCCAAGTACTGGGATTACAGGTGTGGGCCACCATGCCTGGCTTTGACCATCTTTCTATGTGTCTATTTGCTATACATATTTCTTTTGGGAAATCTATGAAGTCTACTCCTCATTTGTTTCTTTGTTTTGGGTACTGGAGATTAAACCCAGAACTCTCCAAGATACACACACCCCCAGCCCTATTTTTTTCTTTTTTAAATTTTGAAACAAGGTCTCACTAAATTGCTGAGGGTCTCGCTAAGTTGCTGAGACTGGCCTCAACCCTGCAATCCTCCTGTCTTGGCCTCCCAAGTACTGGGATTACAGGCGTGCACCATCACACCTGGCTTCCTCCTCATCTTTAAAAATGGCTTTTTATCTTTCATATATAGTACTTCGTGGTCATTTTCCATAATCCCTCTGCAAGTCATAAAACAACTGAGGAAAATCCCTCCAAGACCATTTCCTCCTATACATTGTTCCTCTCATAACTTTTGAAGGTTTGATTTCTCAGGCCACTGCCCATGACCACCACCTTGTGCCAAGGTTGTCCACGCCAAACTCTCCCTTCAAGGTGGGTTCTTCCTTGCTAGCCGGCAAGTGAGCCAGTCCCCAAACCTCCCTTTCTACCTGTCTTCTTGGATTACTCCTGGTCCCAGCTGTATCAGCTCTGTCCTCTGGGAAACAGTTACCAAGATGGAATGAGAAATGCAAAAAATGCATTGGGCAAAACACCTGTTGGAAGGTAAAGAGGTGAGGAGCAGGATAGACGGGGCAAAACTTCAGACCCTGATGGACGTTTGACACCTGGGAAAGCAAGTGCGGAAGGAAGGAAGGAAGGAAGGAAGGAAGGAAGGAAGGGAGGAAGGAGTTGAGAGAGAAGGAGACTCAGTGGATGTAAATCAAAGAGGGACTGAGGGACTTTGAGGAGAGTATAGAACTGTCCAGGGAGAATTTCATATAGCCCCCAAGGGCTGGATGGTACTTATGTGGGGTTTCGCTGCCCATGACCTCAGTTACCCACAGTCAGCTGCAGGCTGAAAACATTAAGTGGAAGACTCTGGAAGTAAACAATTCATGGGTTTTAAATACTTTTATTACAGAACATTGTTATATCTGTTCTATTGTATTATTATTTATTGTTGTTAATCTCTTATTGTGCCTAATTTATAAATTAAACTTTATCTTAGGTTTGTATAAGGATTATAGAGAAAAAACCATGGTATGTGTAGGGGTTGGTACTATCCATGGGTTTGGGCATCCACTGAGCATCTTGGAACGCATCCCCCAAGGATCAGGGGGGACCAGGGTGCAATGTGAACCTTCCCCTCCACCTCCCCACTAAATCACTCCTCATTTCACTAAACCTCTTGTCATATTGCTCAATCAGGAGGTGACAAAGTGACCAGTCCTGTTTCAGGCTCATAGGAAGAAAACCTTACAGTCCTACATGAAACTAACTTTGACCCCATTTTACAGTTAAAAAAAAAAAGCACACAAAAGTCCCAATCCTTTAAAATCCTATCTTTAAATAAAACAGTATTCTAGGCTTTCCTATGTCTGACTCATCCTTCACCCAGCTACCAAATATATCTTCCTAAAATATTTTTCTGCACACATTTTCTCTTGAATAACCTGTTCACAGGACGCCCGGCCCCTCTGGCTCTCCAAACTCTTCTACTATTCTTCTGTACAAACCATCTGCTCTCCGTCTCCCCATCGTGAGCACCGTCACGTGGCTCCCACTCTGCCTTTGCTACAGCGTGCCCCAGTGCAGGCCCGCCACTCAAAGCACTGTGCCCTAACTTTTTTTATTTTAATGGTACTGGGGATTGAACCCAGGGGCATTTTACCTCTGAGCTACATCCCTAGCCCTTTTTATTTATTTATTTTTATTTTGAAATAGGGTCTTCCTAAGTTGCTGAGGCTGGCCTCAAACCTTCGATCTCCCTGATTCAGCCTCTCAAGTACTGGGATTACAGGCATGTATTTCTTATTTTATTTTTATATCAGCATAGAAATTCATGTATTTAGTTTAATAATTATTATATGTCTTTTCATCAAAAAGAACCCTCCCTTCTTCATCCTGACTTTTGGCTTGCAGAGAGAATCATTTTCAAAAATTAGCTGTCGCTTTGGTATTTACCTTCATATTCTTGAATCACATGACTCTGTAGTTATATCTTGATTTTTAAGTACCTGAATGTAATGTTTTAGCTTCCAATCTGTAGCTGAAGCTCTTGCTCTCCTCCTATTCTCTCTCCTTGCACACATTCTCTTATATCTTCCCAATGTAGTTATTACACAACTTGGGGTTAAGCCATTCTTATGACCATGAAAATCCTGTTAAAGTTGTAGAATATTATGATCCTGTTTTATCTTTTCTTTTCCACTTGTTTTGTTTCTTACAGCAAATCACCTCCATAGTTTTCTATGTAACCCTCATGTATCATCCCAAACTCGGTAAAACTGTTAGTCCCCTTAATAAGGTGAAACGCAGCAGGCCGTCTGTCAGCACCACTGTTTTTCTCCTCCACGTATTCTTCCTGGAGCCCACTGCCCACTTCCCAGCACTGCACAGCTCGGGCCCAGAACTTCCCAGCACCACCCCCTAGGAATTCCTGTTGCCCCTCTTTGGTGTCTGATGCCCAGTTTCCTCTTTCATGGGTTATGAAGTCACGTCGGTGAAGCACATCCTCATCCTCCAAGAGCTTCCGGAAAGAGATAGACGGGACATTCACTGAGATCCTGCATTCCTTAAGACATCATTTCTACCTTCAAACTTGACAAAGTATAGATTGAGATGTTTTCTAGGGTGATGGTTCCGGGCACGGCTATTCTTGTCTTACCCTTGATGTGTAAGAAGACCTCCAGAAGCTGAAGGAAGGGGCTATGGAGAGAAAAACATTCCAGATCATCATGGTTTTCCAGTCCAAAGTGGCAGCGGGATGAGGGGTGGGGGTGGGCACGGCCTAGCGGAAGACCAGCAGGGCCCAGGGGAGCCCTGAGAGGGAGAGGAGAGGTGTGGATGATGAGAGGTGGTGAGGGGCCAGGTTTTGGAGACTTCCATGAGGATCTAATTTTATCCTGGATAAAAGCAAGGATGGCAAGGAAGGATTATGAGCAGAGAAATGTCGTGATCTGAATTTTATGTTTAAAGGAGCATACTGTCCTGTGTTGAGAGTGCACTGTGCAGGCAAAGGGCAGAATCATGGAGACCGCTAGGAGGTATCACAGAGAGCCAGGCAAGTGACAGCCAGTGGGTCCAAGTGTTGAACAGCGCTCGGTTTCTGCTTGTGCTTTGAAGGTGGCGTCAACAGGATGTGCTGATGGTTTCAAGGAATATGAGGATGTGAGATAAAGGGAGAGAAGAATCTCATGGGACCAATGTTTTTACACTGAACAAGTGGAAGGAAGGAGGAGTTGGCTACTGAAATTGAGACGTCTATAAGAAGGCAGGAACTCAGCGTTGGACATCTCGGGTTGAGACACCTATCAGACATCTCTGTGGAGATCTCTGGCAAGCCACTGGATATCTGCAAGCTAGATATATAAGCTTTGATGTATCTGCATATAAACAATGACAAAACTGGTGAGATCAGCAAAGGAGTGAGTAAAAAGAGAAAAGAGAAGAGGTCTGAAAGCCGAGATTGGAAGCAAATCAAAATAGTGAAGATTAGGGAAGTATCCGCATGGAGACCAAGGAGTGGTCAGGGAGGCGGAAAGACAATCAGGAGACAGTCTGAGGAGGAGAGTGATTGACGCTGGCAGGTTAAGAAGATACAGACTGGCGCTTAGCAGCATGGAAGTCCTTAGTGACTTTGATTAGCTCTGCACGTGAGAGTAAAAACTTGACTCTAGTGGGTTCCATAGGGAGTGAGGAGAGAACCAGAGACAGTAAATACAGACCACCCTTTAAATTTTGTCCTAAAGCAGAGCAGAGATATAAGGGAGAGGTTTTCATCTTTTTAATGGAAGACATGCAGTTGCTTGCTGATGGGAATGATCCAAGAGAAGGGGGAAAAACGATGAGAGAGAGGAAAGAAGGGATGATTGTTGGAACTTGCACTTGGAGAATGGAATCAAGGCTGCAAAAAAGAGGGACCGTCTGAGAGGATGGACAGTTTGTGTACTGTAACAGGCAGAATATACCAGCAGATGTGGTGGGAAGGAGCAGAGGTGCTTCTGAGATTGCTTTCACTCTCTTAGTGAATTAGGAGATAAGGACAGTAGCTTTAATTGAGGGTAGGAGAAGAGATGTTGTAGGAGAAGACACAAAATAGTCATTTAGGAGAGTGGGAGAGGAAATAAACTAGGAGACTAGGAGAGGGAATAGACTGCAGGGATGCAGTGGGATTTATGATGATGCATCTAAAGCTGGAGGGGCGAGAGTTGAACAGATGTGCAAGGGGATGTTCATGATGATGGGCTACCAAGCCCAAGCTGGGTGAGGACTTGAGGTGAATGAGGGATGGTGCAAAGTTGGTAGCCCAGATTAACTGGTTGTCAGTCCCAAAAGAGCCGAAATACTTTAGGAGTTGGGGTGCCAATTGGAATAAATGAAAAATAAAATAAAATAGAAGGTAGGCAACTATGGTCAGGAATTGGGAAGCTTGAAGTCAAGATTACCAACTGAATATCAATGCAGTTGTTACCACAATGAAGTTTAAGATCTGAGCAATGGGAAGATGGCAGGAAAATGGTGGGAATTAAATAATTGAAAGGGAAAAGGTCCAGGCCAGGATTCTAAAAGCAATATCTATATAAATATTGAGTTGCCAAGGATTCTTTGAGGGCATCAATGCTGAAGAGAGTGACTGTAAGCCAGGAGCTGATCTCTTTTGTTTATTGTACTGATATCCATGAGTCGGTCAGTCTTGAGACATGTATCCTTCAGTTCTGGGAAAGTTCCCCTCCCCCTCTGTTTTAACACTTTCTTTTTCTTAGAGTCCTACTAGTAAATGATAGGCCTGCTGGTTTAATTTTCTAATTCATTTGACACTCCTATTTTTCTCTCTTGATGTTTTTTTGTTTGATTTCTTGAAGATTTATCTTCTAGCTCCTTATTTTTTTTAATTGATCATTTCCATTATCCAATTTTTATTTTCTAAGAACTATTTCTGGGTTGTGTGTGTGTGTGTGTGTGTGTGTGTGTGTGTGTGTGTGTTGTGTGTGTTACTGGAGATTGAACCCAGAGGCTTTCTACCTTCAAGCTACACCCCTAGCCCAATTTCTTATTTGGTAACAGGGTCTCACTAGGTTGACGAGAGAGAGTCCCACTACTTGCTGAGGCTGTCCTCGAATCTGTGATCCTACTGTCTCAACCTCCCAAGTACAGGTATTGCAAGCATATGCCACCATGCCCAGCTACTATTTCTGTTTTTTAATGTTTGAAAATAATGGAGGAAAGTTTCTCATGTATATTTTTTAACTTTTTATTGGTGCATTATAAGTGTGCATAGGGTGTGCATAATTCATTGTTACATATTTGTACATGCACATAACACAATTTGGTCAATTTTATTCATTAGTACCTCTCCTTGCTCTCCTCTCCTCCTCCGCCTCCTCCTCTTCTCCTCTTCCTCCTCCTCCTCCTTCTCCTCCTCCTGGTTACCCATTTCTGTACTCTGTCTCCTTTAAGAATTATTTCTTATTCTGTAAATGATACTTTCTTGATTACCAGCATCATCTTATCCCATGGGTGCACTATTTTATCTTATATTTCTCTTTTTTATACTTTTATTAGTGCATTGTAATGATATATCATAGTGAGGTTCAAAGTGATACAAACATACACACAGGTCTTGGTGAGTTTTCTTTCAAGTCCCACCCCGCCACCCACCTCTCCCCTACACAGTAGTGTGATCAGTCGGTAGTGATGCCTCATACTGCACACAGCAGAATTTGATTTGCTTCTTTCACCAGTTCCTCCTTTCCCCCTCCCCACCTCCTTCTCCCTATCCCCTTCCACTATCCTACTGGTCGCTCTCCTCAATTATGTAAAGTCCCTCTTGTTCCTATTTTATCTCCAGCTTCCACATATGAGAAAAAAACATGTGAGCCTTGACTTTCTAAGACTGGCTGGTCTCAGCGTAATATTCTCTAGTTCTGCTAATTTTCCTACAAATGACATAATTTTATCTTTCTTTATGACTAAGTAAAATTCTAGTGTGCATCTATACTTTTCCATTATCCTTTCAACAGTTAACAGAAACCTAGATTGGTTCCATAATTTGGTGCTTGTGAATTGTGCTGCTATAAACATGGAGATGCATGTATCACTATAGTATTCCAACTTCAATTCTTTGGAAAAATACCAAGGGGTGGTATGGCTGGGTCATATGGTGGTTCTGCTCCTGGTCTTTTGAAGAATCTCCATACTGATCTCCATAGTGATTGTACTACATTTCTGAAATCACTAATCATATGTTTTTTTAAATGATCACTCCACTGCATGTCTTTGTTTACTCCAAGCTGCCTTTGTTTGTTTGTATCTCTATATTTAATGTTAGAGACTTTTATCACCTGTCTGATAAGACTTGATTGTTGCTCACATTTAAGAGTGAAGCAGCCGGGTGTGGTGGCGCACGCTTGTAATCCCAGCATTTGGGAGGCTGAGACCGGAGGATCTGGGTTCGCGGCCAGCCTCAGCTACCTAATGAGGCATTCCACAACTTAGTGAGACCCTGTTTCAAAATAAACAATAAAAAAAGGGCTGGGGTTGTAGCTTGGAGGTAGAATGCCCCTGAGTTCAATCCCCAGTACCGGAAAAAAAAAAAAAAAAAAAAAAGAAAAGAGTGAAGCATTAAAAAAGCTGATGGAAAGCTCGTGTGCATTTGCAGTGTTTGCCAATTGTTATTTTTTACCATAGAGTGACTAGTCAGGCATCTGGTCATTCACTGGGACTTCTGAATGTCAATTCTTCAACTAGTTGATTTCACCAGAGGAGACTCTTCTAATCCTCTGTCTAAAGAATATAAAGGCGAGCCGGGTGTGGTGATACACGCCTGTAATCCCAGCATTTGGGAGGCTGAGACTGGAGGATCCTGGTTTGCAGCCAGCCTCAGCTGCTTAGGGAGGCTTTCCACAACTTAGTGAGACCCTGTTTCAAAATAAAGAATAAAAAATAGGGCTGGGGCTGTAGCTTGAAGGTAGAATGCCCCCAGGTTCCATCCCCAGTACTGCAAAAAAAAAAAAAAAAAAAAAAAGAATATAAAGGCCCTGAAATCCAACCAAGTGAAGGAAGATGAGGGTCTCGAGGGTCTCACTAATCAATATGTGGCATGTAGACTTAACTCAGTCCTCCTTTTCCAGCCTCACTCCCATCTTTTACCAAACCTGGTGTCACTGAGTATGAACATACTCTGGCTCCATTTCCCCAGAAATTAAACCTCCTCCCATTGCCTGCTGGGCTGGTTGGTGCACAGAAGTGGAGAGGGACTCTAAGGGTCCATCTCTGGTCCCTTTTTATCAGTCTCATCTTGGCCCTTTTCTACAGAAGTGTTAGTCACCTTTTGGTCACTATAACAAATGGCCAAGATAGTCAGCATATAATGAAAAAAAAGGTTTCTTTTGGTGCATATTTTTAGTCTGTTGCTTTTAGGTCTATGGCAACCCAGCACATCATGGTGGAAGTACCTAGTGGAGTAAAACCACACATTTCAAGGCCAGGGAACAAGAATCTGAGAGATAGAGATCGAGGTCCCATTGTCTCCTTCAGGTCATGCCCCCAGTGACCTCAAACCTTCCACTAAGCTCCGCCCCTTAAATGTCCCATCTCTTACCCTTGGCACCACACTAGGTGCCAAGTCTTGAACACATGGGCTTTGGGGGGACATTTCCACTCTAGAAAGTAGTACAAAGTATTTCCAGCTTCTGAGCCTTCCCAGTGTTTCATGGTGGGGATGCTTTTGCTTTTTGATCATTTCCACAGGAAAGTAAACTTACTTGCCGCTCTGTTAACTTTGTTACCACTCATCCATCTGCCTCCTGTCTTCCAACATTTTGCTGCTAGCTCTTGTCGGCTGTTGTCTCTTCTGTTCTCATTATCCTTCCAGATTTTATAAAATTGGAATGGTGGTGAGCGCGTGTGTTCAGTCCACAATGTTGAGCAGGGACTTGCTCCTGGGATTTTGTTGTCGTTGTTGTTTTTCTTTCATATGAGCTACTAAACAGTAGGTACAGCAGAGACTCTTGATGCCCTATCTCATCAGCCGCTGAGAACAGGATGTGAAGGATGCTGGCAGCATCCTCCCCCAGTACCTGCATCCTTCTGCTCCTCTCTGAGGATCTTCTCCAGAACTGCAAGAGCATGTTGAACCCTCACACTAGATATGCTGGAGTTGACGGGGACTGAACACCCCTTGACCCATGAAGAATGGGAATTGGTGGGTTAAGTTCACTCCTATCTTGCTGGGACTATCAAGGTATTCTGCAAGGCACCTCAGAGGTCCCTGACAGGATTGGGCCCAAGTTACCCGCAATAGTAATCCACTTGACCTTTGGATTTTCTCTTTCCTCTCTCATTTTCCATTCAGCCTCACCTCTTTTTCCTGGATTCCTCTCCAAAATAAACTCCTTGCATCCAAGTCCTTGTCTCAAGGTCTGACCTTGGAGAAACTCAAACTAAGACAATTGGGACTGGAAGTGGCCACAGTGGATGTGGGGGTTGTGGTGATCATGGGATCCTCAGTCTATGTTAACTGTTCTAGAAGAACTGGGGAAAGAGCAACAGGTTTATACCATCTGACTAACAATTCAGAACATAGTAATGGAGCCAGAAGCCCTCTTTAAAAGCTTCCAAAGCCATCTCTATTTCCTGCAACTGGGGCAAAGTACTCTGAAAAATCAGGACTGGGGATTAATTGTAAGAGTAACAGAACTATAAAGTAGACTGAAGGCGCGGTCCAGCCAGGCCTTCTATGCCAAAGTCAAAGCCCTGGAGGAAGAAAATGGACCCTGAGAACTACTGGGGTGTGGGCACCAGGGAGGAGGTGCTAGAGAACCTTGAGCTATTTTTTCTTGAATCCAGCATAGCAAAAGAATCCTTCACCTGTAAGTTGAAGTCTTGGTCCCTTGAGACCAACACGTAGGCCTCGTAGACCATGAGTACCAGCAGCTATTTAGTGAGGCCCTCTGCAACTTAGTGAGACCCTATTTCAAAATAAAGAATAAAAAATAGAACTAGAGGTGTAGGTTAGAGGTAGAATGCCCCTGGGTTCAATCAATCCCCAGTACCGCAAAAAATAAAAATAAAAATAAAATAAAGATGGCTGCAACAACAACCCCCATCCCAACGACTCTTCTCCGAGCCACCTTGCCACTCTCCTACCAGGCAAGCAGTGAGGTCTAATCCTCCTTCCTTAAATCCAGGCTGGGCTTTGCTTACTTTTACCAATAGGCTGGATAGCGGAAGCCATGCTGTGCAATTCCGAAAGCTGAGTCATGATAGGTGAGGTAGACTCGGCCTCGTTCAGGGAGACATTTGCCTTGTAGGCCAGAGCTGCCATGGAAGAATATCACCCACCCTGAGGCTGCCACATGGAGAGAGAGAGGATGCAGTTGCTTTTGCAAGATACTCCATGCTGCGCACGAATGTGCACTTCTATCGTTCTCTTGTGAAGGCAAACTGCTTTTGCAGCAGCCTCACCTAACTGCCCACGGCTGTGGTTTTGGTGGATACATTCTTTTCATCATTCACTACCTGGTCCTAGGGATATGTTAATTCTTCTCCTTCCTAGTTGCCTACAGTCTGCAGGGACCTTGATCACCTTGACATCCTGCAAAACATCAGCCTGGCCCATTACATTAATGATGGACGAGAGAGTGTGCTGGCTGCTTTAGTAAAGAGCTCATGTTGGAGGATAAGAAATAAACTCTCCAAAGTTTCTGATGCCTGCAACATCAGGAAATATTTGAGGGGTCCAATGACCTAGGGGTATGTCAACACATCTTATCTAAAGCAATATGTTGCATTTATTACCACTGAGAAAGAGGCACAGTGCTTGGTGAGCTGCTTCAAATTCTTGAGGCAAAGCTGGGTGCAGTGGGGCATGCCTATAATCCCAGTACTTGGGAGGCTAAGACAAGAGGATAACAGGTGTGGAGCCAGTCTCAGCAACTTAGTGAGACCCTCAACAACTTACTGAGACCCTTTTTCAAAATATAAAATAAAACAGGGCTGGAGGTGTGGCTTAGAGGTAGAATACCCCTGGGTTCAGTTCCCCGTACAAAGAAAGGAAGGGAGGGAGGGAGAGAGGGAGGGAGAAGGAAGGAAGGAAAGAAGGGAGGGAGGGAAGGAAGGAAGGGAGGAAGGAAGGAAGGAAGGAAGGAAGGAAGGAAGGAAGGAAGGAAGGAAGGAAGGAAGGAAGGAAGGAAGGAATTCTTTAGGGAAAAAAAATCCACAAACAAAACCAGCCTTGGGAATATAGTTCTCATCCATTTATCCGAAGACTGTTGGCTTTAAGGGGGCTGAGAGGCTGTAGGAACAGCATCATGAGCATCAAGTTAGGATGACACCTTGTGTGGTTGAGTCACTGTCCTCATATACGGGATGTGTGTGGAACTGATGATGGCACATTCCCATTATAACTTTTCCTATCCACACATATTTGTTACTTACTACAAATATTTCTAACAATTTCATTGAGGAAAATAATGCCATATCATTTGGTAGGTTCAAATAATACATATTTGTAGTAATAGTAGATGTGAAGATGTGTAGTTTTAAAAGTAATCTTCACTAGTTGATAAGCAGTGGATACGCTAAACTTGGAGAGAATGAGGTAATATGTACCAATGCAGTATGAAGCTGAATATTTTATTAACTACAGAAGCAGTTGACAGGGCTGTCAACTCTCCAGGGATTGTTTTGAAATTGCTGTCATTGGCCAACTACGATGATTAATGAAATCAATACTTTCATGATGCAGGTAAGATAAATGTAAGTCAAGTTTAATGGTACACTCTTTTCCTTTAAAAGTCATAGAACTTTCTAGGTTACCTGGCCCCACACTACCTTCATTTTACAGAAGAATTACCTCTCCTCTTTATATTCTCTCTCTCTCTCTCTCTCTCTCTCTCTCTCTCTCTCTCTCTCACACACACACACACACACACACACACACACACACAATTTCTTTGTATTTCAAACATTCTCAAGGTACAGCCCTATAGACTTATACAACTTTTTTTTTTTTTTTTTTTTGCGGTACTGGGGATTGAACTCAGAGGCATTCTACCTCTGAGCTACACCCCCAGCCCTATTTTTATTCTTTAGTTTGAAACGGGGTCTCACTAAGTTGTGTACCTCACTAGGTAGCTGAGGCTGACCTCGAACCCGGATCTTCCAGTCTTAGCCTCCCAAATGCTGGGATTACAAGTGTGTGCCACCACGCCCAGCTCTTATACAACATTTTAACATTGGCATTTCATACACTAGTGCCTTCGGAAGGCAGCTTACAAAGAAATCCACTCTGAGGACAAGTCTATAGTCATTCTTTCTCTGTCTCCTGCACATACTAGGAAATCCTCCAGGAGTGCTTTACCAAGTCCAATTTAGAAGGACCTCCACATTTACAGAGAAGGAAATGTCAGTAGTGTCCAGAAAAGGCCAAAGGGTGGTAAAAAATCAGAAAAACAATTTGCTCATTTTAAATTATATAAATGTTTGTTGAAGAAATCCCATTTTATTTGTTTTCACTTTTGATGGAATGTTAGTTTTTGAAACTAAATGATGCCCAGATTCTTTCTTCCCCCAGGCCTACTGAAGATAGAAACATATTCCATGCTGTATTTGCACGGATGTCAGGCTTTGTGTACCCTTCATGGTTTTTGACTACCTAGAACTATACGCTCCTCTTCTGATGACAATTTTCCCACTTTCTCCAGGGAACTGCTCTTCCTCCATTTTGACCACAAGGTTCAAGTGCAAAGTTCTGTCATCAGGATGAGGACGGAGATAACCCCTGTGTATCATGCACTGTCTATTCTGGTCACTCTGAGAGGCAGGGAGAACTAAACCAACTAGCAGCCTTCTCCAGGACTGGGACCTGGAGCAGAGTGGAAGAGAACTCTTTCTAGCTGGGCATGGTGGTATGCACCTGTAGTCCCAGTACTTGAGAAGCTGAGATATTAGGATTGCAGGTTCGAGACTAACCTCAGCAATGTAGCAAGACTCAGCAACCTAGCAAGACTTTCAGCAACCTAGCAAGACTCTGTTTCAAAACAAAAAATAGAAAGGGCTGGGAGTATAGCTCAGAGGTAGAATGCCCCTGGGTCCAGTCCCCAGTACCACACATGGGCACATGCAAAATAAGGAGGAGGAGAAGGAGCAGGAGGAGGGGGGGAGAGGAAGAGGAGGAGGAGGAGGAGGAAGAAGAGGAAGAGAGTCTTCTTTTCTAATGATGATGCTTGAAATAGTTGTGCCACTCCACCAGAAGGAAAAAGTTGGTATAAGAATAAAGCCCAACTGCAGAGATCTGTGATACAAAATACTGAGTCCCAAGTTCCAGTGTTCGAGGTGCCCACTGTTCATCTCTGCCTCCCTAATGCTGTCTTTCCAGCTCAGCCATTCCCCTCATCCCTTTCTTTGAGCTCCTCTGTTTTTTGTCCCCTCCCCCCATTATTCCTTTTTCATGCTTAAGATGAGCTAAGTTGTGTTTCTACTATTTGCATCCAAGAGCTTTTGATTAATATTCAGCATTTATTTTTGTTGTTGTTGTTGTTTCATTAGTTAGAAAACCAACTGCTTAATTAGCCAAAGCACTCTACTGCTTTTCTTCTTTGATATCTCAGAATTTGATTTCTAAGGAATAAGTGGAGCCTTCCTGGGACCTTCGCCTATGGCTCTTCCCTCAGCTCCATTCAGCTCACATAGTGACTAAGCTTGCAGCTGCTGGGCTGGCTCCAGGGTACAGAGGGAGGTAGGCACCCGGCTCTGGGGCAGTGGCAGACGCAGCTCTCCAAACTACAATGTCATTGCAGCTTTTGTTACCAAAGCCAGGGTGCTGTTGATAAACTCAGGAGTGCCTATGTGATTCCTAGGACTCCCTTGATCTTTTTACCCCAATGGTAAAAACAAAAGATCTCACCAAATAGTTCCTCCTATGACACAGCAGGACTGACAATTCTTAAGGCTATTTTTTGATACCATTCTGTGGGCTTGCTTCAAGGTTGATTTTTGAGGTTTTGTTTTATAAGTCACTGAATACTCCTCCTGATTTCAATCTTTTTTAGAGCAACTGTGAAAATGTAGGAACGTCCACCCTGTACAGTTCAATTGTCGATCTGTCCAAAACTTAGATTTAAAAGAGAAATATCTGTTTGGTATAGCACGGGCCACATGACCATCCTCCTTAGGGGATGCACAAGGCACCTACTTTGTTCCCCAAAAGTCTTACTGGTGAGAAATGGTAATTCTCCAAGGTAAATTAGATGCTGTTGGTAAGAGGAATGTATACTAAGCAGTGAAATTATCACAAATGTCCCACTGCAGAGAGCTTCCAGTGCTTGCAACAAAACCAGGCTGAATGCATTGGATATCAGCTGCTTCCAAAAACATCACATTCACCTGCAGTATGCAAAAAGGGAGCCTATTTCTCTCAAACTTCCTACTTTCACTTTATCTTAAGCTTTAAACAGGATTCCTGGTATCTTTCCCCAAAACCCTTTTCTTTTTGTTTCCTTTCTTTTTTCCAATAAAAGATATATTTCATCCAAATTTAAAAAGAAAACCTTTCCTTGCAGAATTACCTTACTGGGTCCATCTTTTTCAACATGGAAAGGTATGCATTATATACCTTTAGTCGGGAAAACAAGCAAGCTGCAAAATAGTATGAAATCTCATTTTAGCAAGATATTTAAGAATGCAAATATAATTATAATGCACAATTAAAAAGAAGAAAATTTAAAAAATGCAAGTACAACTGTATATGTACCTTTTAAAAAGACTTCCTGGAGCCCCACTGAACATGTGATAGTGGTGAGGTAGGTAGAATAATGGGCCCTTAACTGGTCCTTATCTCAATCCCCGAAACCTTTGGCAAAAGGTTTCGACATGTGGCAAAAGGAACTTTGCAAACATGAGTGAACTAAGGGTCTGGAGTTAGAGTGGTTAGCCTGCATCATCCAGGTGGCCCAATGGAATCTCAAGGGCACTTATAAAAGAGACAGAGAAGTCCGTCTCAGAGCGACGTAGCCTAAGAAAGAATCCCACCCACCACCATTGCAGCTCTGAGGGTGGGAGGGAGCTCCAGCCAAGAACACAGGCAGCCTCTGAAGCTGGAAAGGCAAGAAGCCTCCAGAAAGAACTCTCCCCGTGCAGCCCCTGGATTATACCCAGTGAGGACCATTTCATATTTCTGACCTCTACAATTGTGAGACAATAGTGTGTGTGTGTGTGTGTGTGTGTGTGTGTGTGTAAGACAACAAATTTGTGGCACTTGTTTATAGCACCAAGAGAAGACTGATGCAACTGGTTACTCATGGGAAGTGGGAGGAGAGAGTAAGGGGCATTGATACTTCCTAGCTGGGGATTTTGGCAAGAATGTATTATTTGCGCGTCTGCCTGTTAAATAGCAATATATGTGTGATGGTTAAATGTATAGAATGGTTCCTTGAAGAGCTCATAAATTGGTGTTTGGAGCTAATGTAATTGAGTTGTGAAGGTTGTAATCCCAGAAGTAATGGATTTACCTGGGTGGTACCAGGTAGGCCAGTTGGGTGTGGCTCGAGTGAGTCTTTGGGGTGTGGCCTTGGGGATTATATACACCGCTCCTCCTCCCCCTGCTAGCTCTGCTTCCACCCTCCATGATGTGAGGAGTGCAGCCCATGTGCTCTCCCTCTGCCTTGCCCTCAGATCCTTGGTCCCCAGCCTCATATGGACTGAGCCCGAAACCATACGAGAATAAATCTTCTTCCCTCTTAAGTTATGCAGTCAAATATTTAGAATATATCTGCAAGAATGCTGACAGATACAATATGCATCTACATATTTGATGATGCCGTATAAATAAGCTGTTTAAAAACTCATTTTTACCTTTCCCCCCTGGCAGTTGCTATCTGCATAAATGAGTAACTATACTGACTCTTCTGCTATGGCTACATTGGCGTCTCGAAGTCTGGAGATTGCCCCTAGGATGTGTAGATGAAAGACCCTCCTACTTCTTAGAAAGCAAATATATGACCCTAAAGGAGTATGGTTTTATGACTCTAGAAAGTTTGCTTTACCAGGCTATGTTAAGAATGTGGGCTATACATGTAAAACGAAGAAGTGGTGCTATTTGTGATCTGACAATGATTGATATGTCATAAATGTCTATGTAACCCTGTTGTACTCAAGAAATGTATAAAAAAATCTGTGCTGAAAAATAATAAAAATAAATAAATAAATAAATAAATAAATAAAATTTCCAAAAAAAAAACTCATTTTTGAGAGACTGAAATTATCAGTTTCCTAATGAGGGAGGCCTTGCTATTTAATATCCATAATTTTTCTTAAACTACATATATAGGCTGGGCAAAGCGGCACAGACCTGTAATCCTAACGCTTGGGTAGTTGAAATAGAAGAATTGCAGGCTTGAAGCTAGACTCAGCAACTTAGCGAGACCCTGTTTCAGAATTAAAAAGAAAGCAGGAGCCGAGTGTGATGGAGCAGGCTTGTAATCCCAGTACTTGGAAGGCTGAGACAGGAGGATAGTAGATTCGAGGTCAGACTCAACAACTTAGTGAGACCTTCTGGAACTTAGTAAGATCCTGTTTCAAAATAAAGGAATAAAATAGGGCTGGAGGTATATCTTGGAGATACAATGCCCCTGCGTTCCATCCTCAGTACCATAAAAAAAAAAAAAAAGAAAATAGGGCTGAGGGTGTACCTCAGAGGTAGAATCTTGGGTTCAATCCTTGGTACTAAAATAATAATAATAGTAATAATAATAATAATAAATGTATAGATTTGTGTTATTTAAGAAATGTATCTGGTTGCATGGATATATATATGTGCATGTATGTGCATACACACTTATTTATTTATTTGAAAAAGATCAGAATTTCTTCTTCTCTCAAGAAACTTAAAGACAAAAAGTCCAGAGGAAGGAAACCCAAGGCTAGGTAGAGGCTTTAAGGTGATTGGTTTCTCAGGGTCGTTTTGTTTTATTTTTTTTGTTTTGTTTTTGGTGGCACTAGGGATTGAACCCAGGGGCTTTCTGCCTCTGAGCTACACTCCCAGCCCTTTTTATTTTTTGTTTTTTGAAACAGGGTCTTGCTAGGTTGCTGAGAGTCTCACTACATTACTGAGGCTGCCCTTGAAGCTGCGATCTTCCTGTCTCGGCCTCCCAGCTGCTGGGTTCCCAGCTGTAGGCCACACCCAGTTCTCAGTTTCTGTCTCAATCTGTTCTGCTGTCTGTACTCTTGGCTTCCATTCTCAGGGTTGCCTCATGACTACAAGATCCACAGGAGCACCAGCCATGACATCTGTGTTCTGGGCAAGAAGAAGAAAGAAAGAATGGGTGCAAAAGAGCAGGGTCCTGATGAGTCATACCCTTTTAAGGAGCATTTTAAATTTGCATTGGCAATTATCTAACCACATAGCCACCTCTGTCCCCAAAGGGAGGCGAGGAAATGTTGATTTTCATCTGGGCACATTGCCACCCTGAACAAAATCAGAGTTCTCTTAGTGAGGAAGAAGGGGAGAAATTGATTTGGGGTAAACAACTAGCAGCCTGTCTACAGGCTTCAGTGACAACCAAATTCTAAAGCAGAGGCCTTTGTAACTATGTCTTCAGTGATAAACATTATGCCATAATGAACAATCCCCAACTGTTCAAGGCAATAGAAATAGACATGCTATAAACATTTGATAACTGTACAAAGCTCATCCACTAAAGAGAGAAAGCAGCAATCAAAAATTAAAAAATATAAAAACAACCAGTTGCATTATGAATTGGTTTATAGGCCATCATCTCAGTAAATTTGTTTTTTTTTTTTTTTTCAAAAAAGTCCTGCCAGGTATAGTGGTACACACCTGTGATCCTAGTACTTAGGAGGCTGACACAGGAGGATCACAGGTTCAAGGCCAGCCTCAGCAATTTAGTGAGACTCTGATTCAAAATGAAAAAAGAGCTGGGGCTAAGCTCCGAGTTAGAATGCCCCAAAGTTCAATCCCCAGCACAGAAAGAAAAAAGGTCCTAGTTTAAGATGAACTTCAGAAGAGATAGCAACTACCCCCTCTTCAAAATTGTCTGCATAATTTATGCGTCAGAGCACTTTTTTTTTCTCATGAGATGTTGCATAGCTCCTCAAAGGAGTTGGCAACTGAAAAAAAAAGGCTACTAACCATGGGTTTAGGTGTTATGCCTATTCAGAAGATGCCAAATGACAAATGTAACTGAGCTCGGAGATGAATTGGGGGTTTTGGTGTCAGGCAAACATTCTCAGGCGAAGAGAAACTCAAAGATGTGAGACGCTGTCTAATGGTGTGGAAGGTTGTCGGACACAGCTGGAGTCCCGGCTGGTCAATGACATGCATTAAGTAGCAAAAGGCAGAGGCTTTTGGCCTTGAAGGAGTGGAAAGTGACTGTGTACATCAGCCACCCCGCGGCCTGAGCCACCAGGCTATCCCTGGAGTAAGTGAAATCCTAGAGAGGGCAGTATTTCATTCTGAGTCTGAGGAGTAGGAAAAGAACAAGTTGGGCATTGGTTTTGACATCTCCACGCACATGGAGAGCTGGCATCTAGTATTGAAGCTGTTTCTCGAGCTCCTAATGCTGGTGATTAGCAAATAGGAGCCTCGTGCACTGTGTTACGCTACAGTATGTGGCCGGGAGGAGGACTCTAATCTGTCAATCTCATGAGCTACAAACACAGGTTTAAGAGGACTTAGAGAGACCAGGGGAATAGGGCAGAGTAAATCTGATTATTTTGTCAAAAGGGCCCCCAGAGAAAAAAAAGTATGGTGTACTTGTAACATAATGGTTATCTGGCTTCGTAGATAGCATGGGTTTGACTTGACAGGAGAAAGTGACATTTCAGGACTCCATCGGGGGTGTCTAGCCCTGGCTCCTGTCCCCTGTCCTTCCCAAGGAGGGACAGCCTAATGTCTAGTTTGAAGGACTTCAGAGTGGGATATGAGGATATACCACACAGGATCCTACACACTAGCACGAGGGCATAAGAAGAAAATATTGGAACATTTTATCTTAAAAATAAGGGAAATATGGAAATATGTGCTATAAAGAGTCAATATATGGGTTGACGGTGGTGCCATCCCTGGGTGGCAGAGGGTCGGTCCTCACTACAGGAGTCGTTTCTCATCTTGGAGGAGCTGACTGTGGTATCCCAGCATCCTCTGCTCTTCCAGTATCCCAATGTGTGGCCACTTACTTCTACCAGGTTAAGTGGATTTATAGATCACAGTGTCTATTTTGTGTAAACTAACCCTGAAAAAATATAAAAGTGTCTTCAAAAGATTACAGAAAATAAGAAAAAAAAAAAACTTTTCTGATGGAAGATCTCTCTGAGGCAAGCAAAACAAACAAGGTAAGAGTAGAGCCCACATCTGTCTGCCTAGACCTGGTTTTATTCAGCCGCGTCACAGAGCAAGGACTTGAGATCTAACAAGAAATTGCTCTCACCAAACTGAAAATATCCAGAAGACTCCCAGAAATATGATCGTCTACCCACTTTCATGCACATAAATCTCCCTTAGGTGAAGTGTCTATCAAGTTTATATTGTGTCTGAGAAATGTCTTTCCCAATTATGGCAGCCACTAAAGCCAATGAGAAAACAAACCAAACTGGGAAACAGATTTTTGAATTGCTATTCTCCCAAATGTGAAACTGCAACATTCCAAAGGGAAGCATATAGCACTGGTTAAAATAGCATTTTTAAGGAGGAAAAAAAATGTATGCCATGAATAAAAATTAATAAATATTTCATTATTGTTTATTTCAAACTCAGCTCATCCTTCTAACATATCTATTTTGCACATATTTTGATGTATATATTAATGCAGCTGTACATATATAGAGCAAAATATAAATATACATACTTGGCAATTGCTACTCAAAATTTTATTTACTATTAGAAAGTAAAATTAAAAAAAAAAGTTTAGGAACCACTGCCAAAGATAATTGTGGGTGGTAGTGATTTGCTTGTTAAGTCCTCTAATCTTTGGCAATTTGGGGTCCTCTTGGATAATTGTGTTAGCTTTCTGTCACTGTGACAACACATCTGAGGTCATCGACTTAAAGGAGCAAAGGTTTCTTTTGGCTTGTGGTTGCAGGGGTGTCCGTCTGTGCTCAGTTGGCTCCAGTGTTTCGGGGTTTATGGCAAGGCCGCACATCAGGATTGGGAGCGTGTGGTGAAGAACAACTGCTCACTTCATGGCAGCTGGGAAGCTAACAGAGGGACAGGAAGGGTCCCAACATCCCTTTCTAGGGCACGCCCCTAGTGACTGAGCTTCCTCCAGCACCACAGGCTGGGGACTCAGCCTTCACTGCATAGGCCTTTACAGTATTTTTAAGATCCAAAGCATAGCAATGACTGAAGGCCTTCACCCAATTAAACCACAATCTCTCCTCCGTTGGTGCTCTCACACCAGTGTGACTCCGTCACTCAATGTACTGTGACTTTTAGTAATTACACTTGACTCTTTCTCCTTGCACTATAATCACTCGAGCAGAGGTGAGATCCTCTCTGTCCATTTGAGGGAAAGCTCTTTGAGGGCAGGAATAGGGTTTGAGTCTGTATAATTCCTTTTCCCCTTAACACTCAGCATCTGGGAAATGCCTGGCATGATTTTATTTAGAAGTTAAAAGAAGATGAGTCCGAGTCCCGAAGTTCCTTAGCATGCAGGATCCCAGTGAGAGGTTTCATGACTTGGCAAGACATTGACATAAACCATTCTGCTCAATATCTTGCCTAGAGTGCATGGTCTCTGCATAACAGATGGTTCTTCTTGTCCTCTGACCTCATGGGTCACTGTTTACCCCATAGGTCCCTCATTCTGCCCTGTGACAAAATGGCAAAACATCTAGCTGTGGGCACTGTGAAATCTAACTGTGAGGCCTGGCCAGAGGAGGCTGAGAACAAAGGACTCCAGGAACGGCAGGAAAACCCCTCTAACAATCCCCCTGCCCCCAACCCCACAAATTTACCTGCTCTGGCCTGGTGTCAAGCCCACCAATCCAAGGTGTACACGACTGCTTTGGTCTCCCGCCCTCCTAACGCCCCATAAAAAGCCCTAGTCTGTAAGGAAGGGGCTCCTGGCCCTAATGGACTCTCTCCCTGCTGGTCCTCCCTCCCAGGCTTTACTCCAATTAAAAATCATGTTCTGGTCTGTTGAGCTATAGCTGTGTTTTCTTTATTCCCATATTTTTCTGACACTAGCTGCTATTTGTGGCCCAGAAAAGCCCAGCTCATTTTCATGTGTTTCCCTGTTAAGTTATTGTTAAGTTATTGGGTCAGGAACAGTGTTTCATGTGGCTCTTAGTTTGAGTCTTACACATATGTTCATATATATATAATCGGGCATGGTGGTACACACCTGTAATCCCAGTACTTGGAAACTGAGACAGGAGGATCACAGGAGGTTTGAGGCCAGCCTCAGCAACTTAACAAGACTCTATTCCAAAATATAAAAGTAGAAAGTAAGGTTTAAGAGTGCAGCTCAAAGATAGAATGCACCTGAGTTCAATTCCCAGTACCAAAACAAAACAAATGTAATATTACATTTAACTATCTTAAATATGTAACATTTATCTCCTATAACTTAATTAAAATATGATGTATATATTTTTAATAACCTGCAGTAGCAGATAACATACAGCATTATTCAAAATAATCCTAACAGCTCAATCATTTATAAACTATGCAATAAGTTCTAATGGACTCCTTGAGAGTAGGAACTAGGTAGAATTTTGCCTGTGTTGGCCTGAGGATGTTTTATTTGACTTCAGCCATGTATCTGATTCACTCTCCCCTCTTTCTCTCTCATTTGTCAAAATTATTTTAATATAATCTCTTCACTTGGAACAGATACATAGATTCCCTTTGTTCCTCAATGATTTCTCAGCTGATAACCCCATAGTTAGTAAAAATTAAATTATTTCACTTGCATTTGCAAAAAAAAGTCAGTGACAATCTTATAGTAATTTGGGGGAAGCTGGAATTTTTGCTCTACTAAACTATGAAAACTAGAGGGAGATGTTCTTTTATAGTTTCTGTACCAATTTGCCCATGTTTGGTAACGATGCACAGCAACTTGTTTTTGACTTCCCAAAGAAATGATAACTGGGAAGGAAATTGAGCTGCCTTCTATAAATACAACTCAGTTGCCTTCCAGGTAAGACCCCCATGCTTTGAGCTGGTTTTCAGAAATAAGAAATGTTGGGCTAGCCCATCCACCACCGCATGCAGAGACTTCTCATGGATGTGTCTCAGACACATAAAGTCCCTCGGTTAATGTATGATATCACTGGGTCAAATTAGTTTTTCTTTTAACTAACATTTTTTTTTTGTTTGTTTGCGGTACTGGGGATTGAACTCAGGGGTGTTCTACCTTCGAGCTATACCCCCAGCCCTATTTTTTATTCTTTATTTTGAAACCGAGTCTCACTAAGTTGTGGAGTGCCTCACTAGATAGCTGAGGCTGGCCACGAACCCAGATCCTCCGGTCTCAGCCTCCCAAATGCTGGGATTACAAGCGTGCGCCACCACGCCCGGCTTAACTAACATTTTTAATTGACAAAATAAACCAAAACTTAAAACAAATTTATCCTTCTTTGTAAAATTAGGTAAGCATGCTAATATCTTTCTCAGCATTGTAATCTTAATATTTATCAGCATTTATTGCATTCTGAGATCTAGACCCCTCCCTGGGGCAGAAGGCTGGGCACAGAGGGCCAAGTTGGCTCTCTTGGTCCTGCCATTAACAAGGTTGGACCTAGAGCAAGTCTTCTGGCATCTCTGGGTTTCAGTTTCCTCCTCCATAAACCAAAGGAACTCGATTTTGGCCCCTTCCAGTCCTATAAAAGGAATGTTATAGATCCACAGTTTCAAGGGCTCCTTCATTATCATGATTTGTGATCAGCTTGGATAAGCATCAGTCTGCAAGCTTGTTTCCCCAGTTCTAACCCAGGGCTCTGCCACCTACCAGCTGTGAGCAAGTTACTTCTTACTTCCCTAAGCAGTGAATGAAAACCTTGTTTTGCAGATTTGTAGCTAGAACTGCATGGAATAATAAAAACCAAAGTGTTTAGAGTATAATACTCCAAGCATATATATATATATATACACACACATACATACACATGCTCACACAAACTGTTGAAATTGCATCTTAAAAGCATTTAGTTTTCGCAAACTTTAGTACAAAAAAAAGGGGGAAGAAAATGTTTCATCCCATTGCACCTAACCCCCCATGCTTTCAGAGGAGTCTCTGACTTCTAGGGCTACAGAGAGAGGGAAGCCCAGAGAATGCAAATAGCCACAAAAGAAGCTAAAACCTAGTGTCTGAGCTTCTAAGCTCAGAGACCCAAGTGATATATGCAAATTTCTAAGGTAATTTGAGGTAATAATGTGATTTTCTCCTTGTATGGCTGACTTGATAGATGAATTCACACATTAGATACATATATATATATATATATATATATATATATATATATATGTATGTATACACACACACACACAGAACTTGCACATTAGGCACATTTATAGTAGTATCTAATGTGTGTGTGCATGTGTATGTGTGTGTATATAGAGACACATATATATACTTACATATGCTTATGTATATATGCTTACAAATATTTATGTTTATATAAGGTATATATATACACACGTATCTTACATATATATGCTTCATATATGTATGAGATACTTCTCTGACTTGTGCATATCCTCTCTCTCATCTATCTATCTATCTATATATATATATCCTTTCTGTGGACACATGGGAATGAAAGCAGAAAAATGTGATTAGAAAAATGCGAATCATCTTCATTTTCTTCAATTCTTTCCTTTAATTTTTGTCATTAAATACTTGTGAACTCAACAGACTCTATACTTTTAAAACTAGTCAAATATGTGGTATACAGATTTACATAAGCCACCTCAGTTTGCAGCAAAGTGCACTTTACACCCCCAGGTAAGTCTAGCACTGTTCTTCACGCCGAGAGTACATAACATGGACCAGACATGAGCTTATGATTGAGGGAGACAGGCGTCTAAACATGTAATTACCTAAATGTGTATATAAATACCGTTCTGTGATTAAAGGGTGGATGTAGGAGGAGGGGGATTTTGCTGGTGGGTTGGAGACTATGGCTTTTCTCTTCCATATGCTAGCCTGGCATTTTTCTCCCCATACCTTAGGACTGGAATTATAAAACACAGGGGCATTTATTTAACTTGTGCATCACATGGGCATAAGCAAACGGTCATTAATATAAACAGTATTTGAAAACTAGCCTGCGAGAAAATAGACAGTTTTGTTTGTTTGCTTGTTTTCTCTCTCTCTCTCTCTCTCTCTCTCTCTGCAAAAAGAATATGAGAAAATATTTCTGGACTGAGTTCAGCTCACACAAAGAAAATAGATTCAGAGTTCTCCTAGAATATCCAGATATTCTAGAGGAAGAAACTCAGAGGCAGCCAAGGGCCCACCATCAATGGAAGGAACAGAGTGCGGAGTGTGATCACGGCTTGAGGCCCCTCTGCGCTTTCCTGCTCTTCCTCATGCACCTGTGTGTTTCTTTCTCCCCAGCAAACACTCTTTTCTACATAAAGCAACACTTTAAAGTGCGTTGCATATAATAAAGCATTAGATTCTCCTAATAATCCTCTGGGGTAAATACTGCTAGTGTCACCCCCATTTTACAGATGCAGACACTGAGGCCCCCAGCCAGAGAGAGAAAGTAACTCTCTAGGGCAGCTGGAATTCAGCCCCAAGCCTTCCGGCTGCGTGGCCTACATTCTTAACCATACAAGTGGTGCTGTCTCAGCTGGATGGTGAACTTTATGCCTCGGAGCAGCCAAGGGGATGTGGGTGGAGTGATGAGAGAAAGGAAAGGCTTTCAAAGTCAGCCTGACATTTGGCCAAGAACAAGAAAGGAGAAAAGAAAAGGAAGGGGAGAAGCCCAGGTTAGTCGTGAGAGGCGGTGGAGGAAGTAGAAGAAAAAGGCAAAGAGAAGTCGCCTTTGCCCCAGTAGGCTCCTTGGCAACCAGAGCTAATGGCCCGGGGCTGGAGCCCAGCGACTGTGTGCTTCTGGTTTTGCTTTTTTATTTAGCAGCAGCATCAAGCTTCCCTAGGTTCCTGCAGGCTACCTCTGAAGTGACCCTGCCAGGGCTTCTTTTCACTGCAAGTACCAAAGTCAGGTTGGTAGGAAATAGTGCTCACTTACCTGGGTCAAAGGGCCACCTCCAATAAAAACATTAGCCCAATAGTAAGGTGAAAATTCCTGGCCCCAAAAAGAAATTTACCAACAGTGTAACTCAGAAGCACAGTAGCTGTTGTGGGAGGCGGGAATCCATGCAAAGCATTGGGAAGACTTGGGTTTCCCTGGTGATTCCCTGATACCTGGTTCAAATACAACCTCCGGCAACATTTTTCCCCTTCTGTGACCTGGAATCTTCCCCGTAGCTCTGCTCTTAGTTGACCGCAGAATGGGAATGAGATGGCGAGCCTTTGACAGCCACGGGAACCGTCCTGCTAAAGAATTTGGTATCTGGAAGGAAAATGAGATTGTTCCCCAAGAGATAAACAAGAAAATCAATCTATATGGTATGGAGCCGAGATGTGCAAAGTCATCGTGTTGAACACAGTAATCCGACTGAGGATAATAACACGGCTGACCGAGTAAATAGCACGTTCGAGGTGGGATCTGGCTGTGGGAGAAGAGAAAGGAGAGAGAGCGAACCTTGCATTCCATACATGTTTGGAGAGCGTGCAAAGCGCGGCTCTAGGGCACGAACAAGTTTTACCCCTGCCTTCATGATTTCCAGGGCAGCCCAAAGGGTCCATTTAAGAACAGCTCGGGGCAAAAAAAGTCACCTTGGTCAGGGATATCCAATATTCCAGAAGCAGAACTTGCCCTTTTGTAGCAATGAAGCTATTCCTCCTGCCATCTTCCTATCTCAGGTCAGACAGAAGGCCCCACCTCCCGCATGTTGCAGCATTTTAGGGGACACTTGGGACTCTCTGAGTCTATCCTTCTATTCTGTTCTTCCCAGGGTAAGAGTGGCTGGCCTTACTCAAGACAGCCTGCCGTCCGCTCGATGATGGACCAGAGCCAGAGGTGGGGTCCTGGGGTCAGGGCCACACTGCCCACGCAGGACATGCTCTTCTGCTTTTTTTTTTTTTTCTAGCAGCACCCAGCCCTGGACCACTTGAACTCCAGTCCTCTGGCAGCTGCCCCTTGCCTTCTCTCCGCTCCAGCTTCTCAAAGTGCGTCCAAGCACGCAAGTCATGGCCCTGCCCTATCTCCAGTTTGCATCTCCAAAGACAGTACTTTGGCGTTCAGTTCAAGTTGCGGTCTCCACCTGTGAGCGCTGGGGCTTAGCGCAGCCTCCGGCTTTGATCTCTAGACAATTCCCTGGGTTGTTCTTCCCCACCTCTGGTTAATGCTGGGGGTTGAACCCGGGGCATTTCACCTCCAAGCTACACCCACAGCCCTTTTTATTTTTTTAGCTTGAAACACTGAAACATGATCTCACTACATCTCTGAGGGTCTAAGTTGCTGAAGCTGACCTCAAACCTGTAATCCTCCCGTCTCAGCCTCCAAAGTACTGGGATTACAGGCGTGCACCATGGCGCCCGCCGGCTCACCAAGCAAACTTCTTATTGGGTTTTGGGTTCCCATGGACTGGTCAGGCTGGCTGCAATGGTCCTGGCTGAGGACCGCTGAGTGTCTTGGCTACTCTCATTGTAAGTTATCAGTAAGCATTCCAGGTGTCCTCACCTCCACCCTGAGCATGGGCACCAAGACCAGTATCTGAGAGAACAACTCCCAGCTTGCTGACCAAGGTGGGTGTCTGGGCCCGAGGAGCTGAGCACAGGGCGGGAGTCACCAAGCTAATGGTATTTTATGTGCTTTGTGCACAGGCAGACAGCTTGTCTTTCCCATTAACAACTCAAAACCAATAGCTGCTGTCCTTTTATATGCAAAACCTCCTCTCACAAGAAAGGTCTCTGAGAAGATTAAAGAGAGTGTAGATGGAGCACAAAACAAGTACCTGGTACCCAGCAGACAATAACCATGGCGTCGTGGCTGCTGCTGTTATTTATTTGTATTTGTAGATACATAAGTATACACATCTTGAGTTACTCCGAAAGGACAAGTAATTATTATCCATGATAAAAGAATGAATTATTTCCCTAAGTAGCTAAAGACAGTGAATTCACAGTATTTCTAAGGGACTGTCACTCCCTCCCCTTTTATAACTCTTGTAACTACTTGGTCCGAATGGCTACGTCCAGTTCCACTCTCTGCTGACCATTCATCTTCCAAATTATACTCAGGTGCCATCTGTTTTAAAGTGGCATGCATTCAAGATTTGCCTCAACATCTAAGTCTACCCTGTCACAAGCCTCTCTGTGAGGGATTTTGTGGCACCTTGGTACATAAGACTAGGGAACATTTTCAGCTACCTGTTCATTCACATCTCAGAGGCATGTATTAATGTTCTGGGTAGCAAGGACTCCAGGCTCTTCTGACCACTACTCACAGTAAATAGTATGTGCACTTTCACACACACACATACACCTATACACCTGTATATGATGGAATCTTATAAAATAATACTGCTAGCTGGGCATGGTAGCACACATTTGTAATCCCAGTACTTGGGAGACTGAGACAGGAGGATCACAGGTTTGAAGTCAACAGCCCATGGTAAATTTAATGAGACCCTGTTTCAAAAATAATAAAATAGATCAGAGGTAGAATATCCTGAGTTCAATCCCCAGTACTACACACATGCATACACACACACACACACACACACACACACACACACACACACACACACACACCAGAAACCAGTACTGCTATGATTTGAATATGATGTGCCCTCTTTGAAACTCATGTTGAAATTTAGTCCCCATTTTGTGAGGTATTAAGAAGGTGGAAACTTAATCTGACCAGGGCTTTTAGAGGTGGGGTCTTTGGGAATCAATTAGGATTAGATAAGATCATGAGAGGGGAATCCATGACTGAATGCTGGTGGTTTTGTAAGAAGAGAGCCAGAAACCAGAACACATGTGTGCACTGCCCGCTCCTGCCCTGTGATTCCCTGCCTGCCCTCAGGATGGCCAGGGAGAAGGCCGACACCAATGCACGCCCTTGACCTAGAGGCAGAGCTGTGAGCTAAACACACACACACACACACACACACACACACACACACACACACACACACACAAATAAACCTCCTTTCTTCATGCCTTACCCAGTCTCTACTATTGTGTTATTAGCAATAGAAAAAGAACTAAGACAGTCAGTCACCAAAAGTAAAAAATAGGATGCTCTCCCTAATATGTGGAAGCTAGGGAGAAAGTGGGACATAAGAGGGACTCTAGACAAAGAAGGAGAAACCTTAGGTGAGCAAAGAAGGCGACTTAATTGGAGGTGATGGGGGAGGGACACCCTAATGCACATGATGTACTTTCACAGACATAGCAAAGTCAATCACTAAACTGAACATGAGAAGGAAGGAGGGTGAGGGAGTGGGGCAGGAATTGGATAAGGGTTAAATGAGAAATGTGTGCATGTATGCCTTTACCAGCTTGACCTAACAAAGATGTATGATTACATTGCACCAGTAAAAAATAAATAAATAAATAAAAAGAACTAAGAAAAATACCCTTACATTGTTGGTAATTTTATTTTGTAGTCTATTATTTTTTTTATTTTTAAGTACTGAGCTCCACTAAATTGGTTTTAAAGTGCACGAAGGGCTCAAGCCTGGCTATTTCCATCCCCAGTACCACAAAAGATAAAATAAATAAACGAAGGACATCATTTGGAGGCTGGTACACAGGAGTCACATGACCTTGTGTTGCCACATTTTCTTCTTGCAAGTTCTGAGAGTGCCTGACGCCCTTGCAAAGCTGTGCTGTTGTTTTCGTTATCTTTTTTTTACGTTTCGTTTAACAGATGATGATGTGGTATGGGGTGGTATGGTTTAAATATTATTTCATATTAGAAACATATGAAACGCAGTTCCTGGGGAAGATACTTTTATTACTCAAAACAAAGCGTTCCGAGGAACTGTGTCGCCTGTCCACAGGTGGAGACAGGGTGCTGATGGGGATGGTGTAGGATGGCGCTGGGCTAGAGGAAAGGCTCCCCATAAGAGTGCAGAGCCTGCTCGCACGCCAAGCACCAAACTGGGGCCCGGGGAGAGGGTAGACTCCCGCACTCGCTCCACGCTCCACGGGCCGTCGCATGGTGGATCAGAGGCCAGCTCAGGCTTTGGGGACCAGACCTGGGTTACAGACCTATTGACACCACTGACTAACCATGCAGCCTCCAGCACATCTGCCCATCTCTCCCCAAGCCCATCCTCTCATCTGTGAAAGGGGCGTGACACAGGGTTCTCGGACTCCCTGAGGACCCAGCGAGACTGCGTGAGTTGCGCATCCATAGACTCAACGTGAGGGTCCCCACCACGCTCCATGGGGCTTTCTTCTCTTCTGCATCCCTTTCAACATCTTGAAGTTTAAATGCATGAGTCATGACTTCAACGGTGCAATGGAAGAGAATGAGTCTCTTCCTTTTCACTCTCAGGAACTCAGCGTTGAATGGATCATAACTCTTGACTCATGACACATTGCCTTCATGGGTTCATGCATAGCCTGCTTTTGCCTATTCGATTAATGATTTTGTTGTTGTTACTGTTGTTTTATTTGTTTGGTTTGAGTGTTTTGTTTGTGTGTGTATGTGTGGTACTAGGGATTGAACTCAGAGGCATTCTTCCTCTGAGCTATACACCCCCTGCCCTATTGTATTTTTTTATTTTTAAATAAGGTCTCACTGAGTTGCTGAGGGCCTTGCTAAGCTACTGAGGCTGGCCTTGAACCTGAAATCCTCCTTTCTTAACTTCCCAAATACTGGGTTTACAGGCATGTACCACCACTCCTGGAGAATTACTTTTTTTTAATAATGCCATAAGCACCTAGGTGCCTACCACTTCTCACCAAAGCTAGGACGGTGACAATAGCGCTGCTCACAATGGCTCATGCAGTGCCCACACTCCGTTTTCTTCTTTAACCTCACCCTCTCACCTCTCTCCATTCAAAGTCATCTTCATTTTGTTTTTCCTACTTAATTCTTCCAGAATCTACAAAGGCTGCTTCCTTGGGTGGAGGAGAGTTCAGGCCAATGCAGAGAGAAACTTTGTCTACATCCCAGATTAGCTCACTATTTATCCTGATTTTTCCTTCTTTGGTAGACACATGGGGTCAAGGGAGCGCCTACATTGTGGGGAAAGAGGGTCCTTGAGGGCCCTGCAACCTGGATTTTTGATCACAGCTATTCTTCTTCTAGGGCAGCAGAATGATCTTCTACTGTGGCTTGTGTGTGTCCCTGGGAGTCACCTGTTGGAAATTTAACCCCCAAAGTCATAGACTAATGGTGTTTAGAGGTTGGGCCTTAGGGAAGGTCATTAAAATTCGATGAGGACACCCAGGAGAGGCCACCACAATGGCATTAGCAGCTTTGTAAGAAGAGGAAGGGGGACTAGAGCTAGAAGCTTAGCCTGCTGCAGTGTTATGATACCGCAAGATGGCCCTCAACAGCTGCTCAGCAGATGAAACCACCAGGCTCTTGGACCTGCACCCTCCAGAACTGTGAGTAACAAACCTCTGTTGTATATAAAGTACCCAGTGTCAGGCATTTTATTATAGCAACCAAAGATGACCAAGACAGTCTCCCTTTTCTTCTTCTGGTTGTGTGTTCATTCTGTGCCATTCTCCAGAAAACAACATATGGGAGATGCAGAAGGAAGAGATCCTTGGACGAAGCAGACTCTGTGTGTCTAGATTGCACTAGCAGCTTCTGGATCCACAGTTGCAGCTGAGTTAACTGAAATAGTCACAAACCAGCATGGAAAGGTTTTATGATGGGATCTCCTTGTTTGAAGAAACAGGAAATTAGGTGTGGGGGTTCACACTTGTAATCCCAGTACTTGGGACGCTGAGACAGGAGGATCACAGGTTCAAGGCCAGCATCAGAAATTTAAGTGAGGCCCTCAACAACTTAATGAGACCCTGTTTCCAAATATAAAAAATAGGGTTGGGGGTGTAGCTCAGAGTTAGAATGCCCCTGTGCTCAATCCCCAGTACCAAAATAATAAATAAAATAAAATAAACAGGAAATCCTTCTGCAGAGATTGCAGAAAATTAGCACCACAAAAGGTCATCTCATCCCCTTTCCTTTCACACTCCACTCTTCTTCCTCGCCCTCATTCTGCTCTGTCTTTCCTGAGATTGAAGAATGGCCACCTACTTCCTCCTCACAGACAGTTTGCCTTTGATTATCAACATCATGGCATTAAGTTCCTCTGCTACTTCATACAATACTGTAGCACTGTCCCCTTTCCTGACCCCACTAGCACATTCTGAAAAAGCAGGTGAATACAAGCTCATTATGAAATTAGCTAAGTCAAGTGTGCAAACATATGCATTTCAAACTTGTTCATAAATTTGGGATTACGGAAGCCACCACTCTCTTCTCACAAGATACCAATAAAAATTTTATTTGAAGACTATTAAATTGTTCTTTAGCTTTCTCTCTCCTAAGATAAATTATCTCTTCTTTTTTTTTTCTGATCAGTAGCAAGAATAAAAACCACTCCACCTCCATTCCACCCTTGGTCCACAGATTATAGGGTGCAATAAACCCTGTCGAAGAAATTGATCCTGCAGAAGTACAAGAAAAATTAATTTCAAAACTTCTGCCAAGTTCAATGAAGGATAGTTGGCACTTTTGTTTAACAGGACAACATTGGTACTCGAAAGTAAGTCCAAGTTCTGATTTGGAAAGGCCTTAAGAGTTAAATTAGTTCATCTAAACTGGGTATGGTCACACACACCTGTAATCCCAGTACTTGAGAGGTTGACACTGAAGGATTGCAGGTTTGAGACCAGCCTCAACAACTTAGGAAGACTCTCAGCAACCTAGTGAGACTCTGTTAAAAAAGAAAAAGAAAATGCTGGGGGTATAGCTCTGTGGTAGAACTCCCTTGGGTTCAATCCCCAATAACACACACACACACACACACACACACACACAATTGGTTAGCTTATTTGTGTAATGAGGTAGGGAAATACAGGCTTTGAAATGGGGGAGAAGAAGCGGTCTCTGAGGAGGAAATGGGAAAGAGAAAGAAAAAGACACATGGTTGAAGTCAAATAATCCATGAGAAAGAAAGAGAAAGAATGAGAATTCATGCCATATGACTTCGAGCCAGGGCCCAAGGAGAAAGATAACTAATGTGAGAGACACAGGGTCAATCACTGAAGAGCCTCAGAGAGTGGTATCTAATGTTGGGCTTCATTTGAACGTGCCTTGTGCTCTGAGCTGTGCTAAAATGTGCTAAAATGTTCACCCATCATCCTCAAGCTCTGACTTAGAGTGGCTGTTGCCAGCAGCCTAGGGCAGTGGTGCTCTGGGGGGCAAAGGGAAGAAGCCCTACTACACCAGGGATAGAGCAGGGTGGAGACAAAACTACAGGCCCAGGCCGTGGGAGAGACAACAATCAGCATCTGCCACAGAAGGGAAACTACATCTCTCCTTCTCAAAATAAGTATAGGTTTAATATTGAGGATGGGCCTGGCATGGTACTAAATATTTTGAAGAAACAAGACCTGGGTCCTGTCCTTCCAAGCTTAAAGCCCATAAAGAAGCAAGAGAGCATCCAGTGAAGCTCTGTGGAATAAGTATGATGAAATAACTTGTGAATACATATGGTATGTTAATTGTGAAAAGAAATGGAGAAAGATCCCCAGAAGAGGTAAACCTTCAGTCAAGATTCAGCTAAAAAATACTTTGACTATAATAGACAGACAACCAGATCTGGGACCATTATTTTCTAACCCTCAGCTTAAACAGAATTCTTTATATATGTAAAGAAACTGGGAGATAGGTGGTTATTGGTTCCGGCTTAGGAGCTCTTGGTGGCCATCATGACGCCAGACTCTTAGCAGCTGCCTTCCTTTAAGTTCGTTTTCTCAAGACACAAGAAGACTGAAAGAGCCACCACACTGGTCCAACCATGTTCAAGACAGGAAGAAGAGGGAGGGCAAGGCTGCATCTGCCTACCGTTACTGCCAGTGGTCCATTCAAATTAATTCCTCAAATGGATGAATCCACGGCTGAGATCCAGACCCTCATGACTTCATCATTGCTAAAGCCCCAACTCTGAACCTTGCTGCAATGGGGACCATGACTTCAACACATGAGCTTTTGGGAGGATGTTCGAGACCCAAACCATAACAGTAGGTAAGATGGAAATGGATCCATTTTGACTGAATTTCTTTGTTCACCATATACTTGCCAAGGCAATATAAGTAGTTGAGGCCCAAAAATTCCACTCTTGTGTTAGATGTCCCCAAGAGATCTGAAAATGCATTTGCTTACAAATGTTTAAAACAGTGTCATTCATACTGACCCAAGTGGAAACAGGCCAAATGCCCATTCACTGATGGGTGGATGAACAAAATATGGTACACGTGCACAACAGAATACTATTTAGGAATAAAAAGAAACAAGCTATCGATACATGCTACAACACGAATGAACCTCAAAAATATATTATTTGAAAAAATCCAGGCACAAAAGACCATCTATCGTATATTTCCATCTTTATGAAATACCCAATAAATGCAAATCTACACAGACAGGAAATAGACTGTTATTTACCCAGGTGAGAATGTGGTAAGAATACAGGTTAACTGGGCATTAGATCTACTAGGGTGATAAAAAGTGTTTAAAAACTAGATGATTCTGATGAAGCATCCTTGAACAGTAGACTTGAAATGAGTAGACATCATCATAGGTAAGTTATACTTAGATCAAGTTTCTAAAAACAGAAGTAATTAAAATGATGGTTTGGAGGATCTTGCACATAAACCAACATCACATATGATTGGGAATTGGGATTGTGGTCCCACTAAAATGTTTATGAAGGGATTATATTTCTTGCCAAACATTGATTCTCTTCCAGACCTGTCTCCTCTTACTGGCCCTCTCCCTGTTCAGTTGGGCCTGCCCACAGTCCCATTGTGTTTGTGTATGCATGTGTATGTGTGGGCACACAGACACCTATATGGGCTCATCTGTGTACAAATTACCTTCTATCCACCCTCATGTTCTTACACAAAGTTGCAATCAGCAGCAAAAACAGCATTGAACGGGCTGAGTAATAGTAAGAGCACTTTAACAGTAATCTTAGGTTATTAAGCTGAAATCTTAGAACCATAGATACAGAGGTAAACAGAGTTTTGACCTTCATTTCAGTGTTTTAGTTTAGTTGTTTTCTGGAAAGGTAATGTTCTACAAATGCTCCTTGAAGGAAGAGTTTCCTTGCCAAATAAGTCCAAAAAACTTTTGGAGATTAAAAAAAAAAAATGTATTGGCCCATCACAGATTTTAAACCCAAAATTTCCCAAACTTATTTATGATAATAATTATAGCATTAATAGTAATGATAGACAGTGCATGCCAGGCACTTTGTTAAGCATCACGTGTACGTTAACTACTTTCATTCGTCCTCAAGGCAATGCTGTGAGGTCAGTACAGTCATCCCCACTTCAAAGATGTTGACATTAAGGCTGGTGAGAGGCAGAGCTGCTCTGTGGACGGGGACAGTTTGTCCACGCATATGCTCACCACCACACCACACGACCATTGCAGAAGCTCATTTAAAAAAATGATTCCATGAATACACTTTAGGAAATACTAGGTGAAGGAACTCCTATTACAAATGTGTCAATAAAAAGAAGTGGTTAGTGAGGCATGGTTGTGCATGCCTGTAATCCCAATACTTGGGAGGATCTCAGGTTCAAGGCTAGCCTCAGTAACCTACCGAGATCTTGTTTCAAAATAAAAAGGACCAGAAGTGTACCTCAGATGTAGAATGCACCTGGAGTCAATCCCCAGGAGAGCGAGCGAGCGAGCGAGAGAGAGAGAGAGAGAGAGAGAGAGAGAGAGAGAAATGGTTAGTGAAAGTGGAGAAGGCTATTCTCTACATTTCTTCATAGAAACTATTATGAGAAAAGAAGGTAATTTGTGATGCAATATCAGTGAATCCAGCTCCAGTCAATGTTCTGATCAATGAGGATCAGAGAATTCATATAGAAAGTGATAGTTTTTCATCACACACAAAACAAAAAAGATTTTGAGTCTTTGAATTTAATAATGATTTTTAAAAATCTCTGCCACATTTCTTGGAAACTTGAGCTAATGGATTACAAATTGTTTAAAAACACTATTTAAATGTATCTTTTTTAAAAATAGGGCATATTAGGCTGGTTGCATGAGAGTAGACATGATGATGAGAGTGATGGTCATTTCCCAACACTTACTATGGGGCAAAGTAGAAAAAGAGAGGAAATTTAAAAATATAACCTTCCGCTGTCATGAATCATATTTGCTCCTGCTGCATCTCTTTGAATTCAGGTATGGTGTGTATGGTGCCTGGGCCTCCTGTTAGGGCCAATCAGCTGGAGACGGGTGGTAATGAAAATGCACTGGAGGCCACATCTAGGGCTTCAATGGGGACATCTATTTGATCTATGTCCCAGTTTACTTTCTCCTGGCTTCTGGCTTCTATATCCATTGGTTTGGGAGGGAAATGGGCCTGTTAAGATGTGTCCCCCTGACTCCAGAACTTGCTGCCAGCAGTGCACGGATTGGCATGATTACAAGGTACTCAGCATCTTTTCAGTTGATAAAACTCTGATTGAAGGCACAAGGATACTCATCACAGTAACAGCTATTTCTGCAAGAAATCCATATTGACCTTAATGTCAACAAAAGGTGTTGGGAGCGGTGAAGCTGCTGCGCCCTAAAGATGGCGACTGGAGGAAGTACCTCAGTGCAGTAAACAACTCCTAATAAGGTGTTGTGGTAAGACAGCAATGTCAGCTTATGTGCAGGCTAGCTTTCCTGACCAATTGGAGCTCAGATACGAGTCAGGTCCTGATTGGCCAGAAGCAGACATATAAGCCTCTGTTGTTCTGGGTTTGGCCGCCATTACCTGCATGAAGATTCTGTAATCTATACAACATAAGCAATCCTGAGTAAAGCTTCTCGCAGAAGGAACCTGTTGTCGTGTGTTTTCTCCGCTGGACGGACTCAAGCGCGCGACAAAAAGGCAAGCGATTAAATGACTGATAGTACATTCAAGTCCACGAGGTATTATGTAGCCACTAAAAAATCAAGCTTTGAACATTATTTAACAGTATAGTAAAATGTTTATAACAAAATTTCACATAATAAAAGAAAGACACAAAACTAAATGTACAGCATACCTTAGCTCTCTAGAACAAATATTAGTATATCTACTATTTGTGCAAAAGAGAACTTCATCAAAATGTTAAGGGTAATTTAGAATAACAGGATTACCATGACATATTTCTTTTCTCTTTCCCCCCCCCCACATTAATAGCTACCTGTAATTTTCTTCCATTTTTAAAATAAAGAAATTGTCCCATTTAATAACAACCATTAAAATAGATAACACTGGATGTCTGTTAGGTATATATAAAATCAATATAATTTTTAAAATGCTAAACTAAAGGTATGTGTCTTACATGTTCCTGAGGCTGGTTGCACAAGAGAGTTCCAGGTTCAATTTCCAGTTCCACCAGTTTACTGTCAGGTAACCTTGGGGAAGGCTTAATTTCTCAGTTTCTTACTATATAAATTGGGTTTGATGGCTGAAGCATCCTTGTAAGGCTGATGAGAGGGTCAAAAAACCCCTGAAGTGTTGTGCAGCACCTGCAACAGCGTCACATACAGCCCTTGAAACACATGAGCTATTGCATTACGTCTCAGCCACAGTTCTACAAAGGCTTCACAACTGGGACAGGACACCGCAGACCATGAGAATCTAACAGTTATGTATAACTTCCAGGTGAAAGGTAGAATTTTTATTTTTAAGATAGAAGCAAGTTTGCAGTTTGAATCTTGTATGTGATGTGTCTATCTCTGTCCACAGAGGAAAGCAAAGCAATTGGCACCATCCGGTAGTGTACCCAGAGAGGTCATCTGCCTAGAGCTAGTAGAATATTGTTTGTGAGTCAAAGAGAAAGTATAGATAACATTTGGCTTGTAATGAATGCACTCCTAAAAATCCATTGTGGACAAAATTTTGGGAACATTCTGAATGCACTAAGTTTAGGATGGAAAGGAATATTGCAAAGTGTCTATTATACCGTAGTTCCTTATAGTTCAAAATGGGACAATCTAAGTATGTCAACCTGTATATAAATGAGGGCAGAGCTCCTACCTAGTGTGCCAGGTCCATTTGTGGGCTGAGAATGAGATGCAAGTATGCAGAGACTGGCCACTTCATGTCTCAGGACAGTTGGATACAGTCTTGGGATGCATGAGCATATCCTTGGTTTATCCCATGTGTTATAAATATATACTTTTCATGTAAGTGTGTGGGGGGGGGTATGGATGGAAAGGTGCAAGCATAAGTCAGAGTTTTTGTGTAGAAACAATACAAATTAGTTCTGGACACCTTATTTGAGGTTCTCCCTTACTTACAAACCAACAGGGACCTGAGGCATTAGTTTGGAAATGGGTTGTTCAGAAGGGCCAGGGAAGCCAGACCCACAACTGATATCCAGTCCTCAGAACTCTAATTAGGTTATGTCTTCTTGGGCTAAGGGACTACCCATAGTTTTCCAGTATTTTTCTTCGGGAATTCATTAATTCAAAGTCATGTCAGAGAGTATCTTATTTGTTGACTACTTCCTAAATCATTTTATGAGTCAGACAAGACATTACAAGAAAAGAAAACTGCAGGCCAATAATTCTCATAAACATAAATGCAAAAATCCCCAATAAAATATTAACAAACCAAATGCAACAATGTGTAAAAAGTTATATACCATGACCAAATAGGATTTATCCCAAATACACAAGACCTGTTCAACATTTGAAAATCAATTAATGCAATCCTTCATGTCAACAAGCTTAAGATGACACATTTGTTACAACTGATAAGCCTACATTGACATGTCATTATCTTTCATTTAAAAAAATCACATTATTATATCCACAGACACAGAAAAGCTTAAGAAAAAAATCCAACACCCATTCATGATTAAAATTATCAGGAAACTAGGTAATTAGTGGAACTTCCTCATCTTAATAAAGAACTTTCTACAAAAACTCTACAGCTAACATCACACTTAATGGTGAGAAACTAAAGCTTTACTGGTAAAATCAGGAATAAGACAAGATGTCCCCTCTCACTACTGGTTTTCAACATTGTCCTGGAAATCCTACCTAATGCAAGAAAAGGAAATAAAGGATATACAGATTAGTAAAAATAAAACAAAAGGCAACCAACACCCCCCCAGAAAAAAACTTGCAGATAACATGATCATCTGTGTAGAAAATCCAAAAAATTAACAGAAATGCCTGGAATTAATAAGAGATTATATCAAATCATATTCCTGCAGGATATAAGATTGATATACAAGCACCAGTTGCTTCTCTTTATACCAGCAATGAACTAATGGAATTTGAAATTAAAAACACATTACCATTTACTTTCACATTTCCAAAAATGAAATACTAAAGTATAAAGTTAACAAATTATTCACAACATCTTTATGAAAAATTACAAAACTCTGATGAAAAAAGTAATGCAGAATTAAAGAAATTAAAGTGGAATTAAGGAATTAAGGAAAGATATTCTATGTTCATGGATAGGAAGATTCAATATAGTCAAGATGTCAGTTCTTCCCAACTTACTCTATAGAGTCAATATAATCCCAGTCAAAATCCCAACAATTTAGTTTGTGGATATCAACAAACTGATTCTAAAATTTACAAACAGAGAGGCAAAACACCAAGTATAGCCAACACAATATTATAAGATAAGATTGAAATTGGAGGACTGATGCTACCTGCTTTCAACTTATCATAAAGCTAAAATAATCAAAGCAATGTGTTATTAGTGAAAGAATAAATAAATAGATCAATGGAACAGAACCCAGAAATGGTCCTACAGAAAGATCTACTGATCTTTGGCAAAGTAGCAAGGACAATACTCTGAAGCAAGAACAGTTTTTTCAACAGGTGGAGCTAGAATAACAAGAGCTACATGCAAAAACAAAATTAATCTAGACACAGACCATACATCCTTTGCAAAAATTAAGTCAAAATGGCTTGTAGACCGAAATGCAAAACAAAACTACCAGAAGATAACATAAGGCAAAAACTAGGCAACCTTGGTTATGGCAATGATTCTTGAGATATACCACCAAGGCAAAATCCATGAAAAATAATTAATAAGCTGGATTTCCATAAAATTTAAGACTTCTGAGATAGTCACTGTCAAGAAAATGAGAGAACAAGTCACCAGTGGGGAGAAAATATTTGGAAAAGACAGGTCTGCCAAAGTATTATTATCTAAATATATAAAGAATGCTAAAAACTTAAAAATATTAAATATCCCAATTTAAAAAAATCAGGCCAAGGATCTTAACAGGCACCTCACCAAAGAAGATACATACATGATAAACAAGCATCTCACAAGATGCTGAACATCATACGTGTGATTTGAAAATTAGAATGACAATGAGAAGTCATTTGGTTGATATGACCAAAATCCTAAGTACTGACCACAGAAAACATGGGTGAAGATGTAGAACAATAAAAACTCTCATTCACTGTTGGTGGAAATGAAAAATGGTGTACTTTGGAAGACAGTCTGATAGTTTCTCACAAAACTAAATATAGTCTCATACGATCTTGAAATCACACTCTTTGGTGTTTATCCCAATGACCTGAAAACTTATTTCCATACAAAAATACTGCACACAAATGTTTATAGTGGCTTTGTTCATAATTGCTAAGATGTGGAAGCAACCAAGTTGTTCTTTAGTGAGTGAATTAATAAACTCTGGCACATCCAGATGATGGAATATTACTCAGCACTAAAAAGAAATGATCTATTAAGCCATGAAAAGACATGGAGGAAACCTAAATAAATGTTACTTAGTAAAATTGGTCAACCTGAAAAGTTTATATGCTGTACAATTCCAAGTGTATAACATCCTGGAAAAGGCAGAGCTAAGGGGATAGTAAAAAAAAAAAAATTGTTTGCCAAGAACTAGAGGGAAGGGAGGATAAAACTAGGCAAGAGCTTTGGGATTCTTAGGGCAGTGAAACTATTTATTCTGCATGATGCTGCAGGGGCAGGTACATGGATATGTAGCCGTATACATTTGTCCAAACGTGAATGTACAATACCAAAGGCGAACTCTAATGCAAGCTATGGACTTGATGAGTCAGAGATGCAGCTCAGTAGTAAAGCACTTACCCAACATGTACACAGCTCTAAGCTCAATCCCAAGCACCACAAATGTGGACTTTGGAGGCTAATGATGTATCAGTGTAGCTTCATTGATTATAACAAATGCACCACTGTGATGGAGAGGGGGTGCCAACTGTGAAGGGATGCCAGGCTTTTATAGAAACGTTCTGTGCTTCTCACTTAATTTTGCTGTGAACCTAAAATTTCTCTTAACATTCTCTTCATTTTTTTCTTTAAATGATGAGGTGGCTTATGATTCCATATCAAGAATATGTGATTCAATGGAGGAAAAAAAATGTTGCTGAACTGTAAGTAAAGAATGATTCATCTATATGCATAAAAATGTCTAGAAGGTTATTACCAATGATTAGCAGTGATGATCTCTTACCAGCAGAATTCAATGGTGGGGAGGCGCAGAGGGCAAAACTTACATTTTTTCTTCTAAATACTTTCTCTCTCTCTCTCTCTCTGGTGCTGGGGGATTAAACCTATGGCCTTGTGCATGGTGAACACTCTACCAATGTGTTACACCAGCCCCCACTTCCTTGTTATTTGAATTTATTTCTTTTTTATTTAAGCATACATTACTTATGTAATTTAAATTTTCATTTTGGAATAAGCAAAAAAAAAAGTTGATAAATTAATTAAAGAATCTTCCCAGGCATGCCTCTTCATGGGCCTTTAGTTATTATTATTATTTTTTTCTCACTGTCAAGAAGAAATAACTCCTCCCAGGTTTTGAAAGTTAAGCCACATGTTCCATGTAAATTGATTGCCCTTGTATTCACTTTTGGTTTTGGGGTTGTTGGGTTGTTTTTTTCTTCTTCTTTTTTGTTTTTTATTCTTTTTGGTACCAAGGTTTGAACCCAGTAGAGTTCTACCTCTGAGCTACAACCCCGTAGCCCTATTTTATTTTTATTTTATAACAGGGTCTCATAAAGTTGCTGAGGGCCTCACTAAATTGCTGACGTTGGCTGCAATCTGCGATCCTCCTGTCTTAGCCTCCCAAGCACTAGGATTACAGGTATGCATTACCACACCTGGCTACATTCATTCTTTCAGCCTATTTTAATTTCTTCTTGTTCCTTTCCAGTTACCTCCCAGGCTGAATCTTTCCATTCCTCCAATTCATCCTCTTGGTTTAGCAGAAACCTGAGCAGGTTTCTTTTTTCTTTTTTCTTTTTTTGTGGTACTGGGGATTGAACCCAGGGGCATTCTACCTCCGAGCTATACCCCCAGCCCTACTTTTTATTCTTTATTTTGAAACAGGGTCTCACTAAGTTGCGGAGTGCCTCACTAGGTAGCTAAGGCTGGCCGCGAACCCAGATCCTCCGGTCTTAGCCTCCCAAATGCTGGGATTACAAGCGTGCGCCACCACACCTGGCTCTGAGCAGGTTTCTTAAAACCCCACACTCTCATCACCCTCTTTCCAGCACTCTCTCTGCTCTGCTTCGCCACCACCAACCTTACCCGGCCCCACCCTCTCTGTACGAGATGGTTGCATTTTATGCAAATTATGTATTCCTGGAGAACTCATATCATATAATTCAAAACTTACATAATTCAAACCTACTTTTCCCACAAGACTGAATATAAAGTGTGCCTGGGAAAGGGGATGCAATCTCAGAGTGCATAAATCTGCAAACGTAACACACATTTGCTTTGAGACTGCTTTTTATTTTCCTTGTATTTCCTCTAATATTTTTGAAGTGCTCTCTCTTAAATTAAGAGCCCAGGGCATTCTGGTGGCTGTTTGGCCTTCTCACTAGAGATTTAGCATGTCTAAGTTCGGTTCCAAAGTCCCCGAGTTTCCTGAGTGTTTTATAGCCCTACCACTTAATGAACTCTTGCATGACCTTGCTATATAGCATCATAGGTAAGGGTATGAAGAAGATTTTAAGTTATCACAGCAGCAAATGCTGAAATCACAGAGAAGTCAACAGATCACTCGCAGGGATTCCCATGCACTTAAACCATTGTGATTCACCAGGCATTTGCAAAGGGTGCTGGCAGCTATGTTGGCCTTACATGTGACCACGGAGTAAACACAGCTGTAGCTGCTCAGCCCACCTGCTCTGATAGTGAATGGCTCTTGGCGAAGGTTTTTTTGAGTTGGGGGAGATTGGAATCATCTCTAAGTTTGAGCATACAGTGGGACTTAAAAGTATTTTATTATTATTTTTTTATTTCCAAAACTTTTTTATTGCCCCAACCAAAAAAAAAAAAAAAATCCGTAACCTTTAAGCAGTAACCCTCCCCTACCCCCAGCCCCTAGTAATTTCAAATCTACTTTCTACTAACTTAAAAGTATTTTAGATGGTTCAGTTTTACATAACTCCATAAACATACATATGTGGAGAAAGAGATCTGATTTCTTAGCTTAGCCTTCAAAGCCTTCTGACTTCTACCTACATCCCCGACTCTAGCTCCTTTCTGCTCCCTTCCCAATCATGCTGACGCTGGTTTTCACCCACTCTAGTGTATTTTTATCAGTGGGATATAGTTTAATTTAGAAGGAAGCTAGTATAAATAAGCAAAAAATAAAGTAAGATCATTTGTAATTACATCACACCAAGGTAATTGTTATTAGTGCTTGGGTATTTCCTTGCAGATTTGCCCTAGCTACAAGTACAAAGATATTGCAGTATGTAAGAGTACTCATGTGCCTAAAGTTTTTAACCAAAAAAAAAAAAAAATTCAGTAGTATCATTCTGAAGCGTAGTTCTTTCATCTTGTGATATCATTATTTTTCACTATTATTTTTACACATTTGCATAGGCTTCCCCTATAATAGATTGAAATAAACTGTCTGTTCTATAATAGATTGAAATAAACTTGTGTTTTTGAGCATTTAGAGCTTTAAAAATTGGCTATTGTGAATAATGCTAAAATGAATATTCTTGTTGCTAATCCTTGCAATCTCCATGATTATTTTTCAAAAAATAAATTCCTGTAAGTAGAATTTCCAGGACAAAGGAAATGAAAAATATCAAGGTTTCACATGTGCCTTGCCAGATTGCCCTAGGAAGTTGGAAATAATTTGCACTCCCTTCAGTAATATCTGCTAGTTACTGCATACTCATATGCGGTGAGCTTTCTAATTCATCTATCTTCCAAATTCAGATTGTGATGTAAGACAATCCCCCCGTCCCCAAAGACAACCATATTAATTTGTTTTACTTTTAAAATAGCTTCTCTGTGAGTGTAGCGTTCAGGTGGGACCTCAGTAGACTTCTCTCGGTTGTCATTCTTAGACTATAAGCTCAGTGAATGCACCCGAGCCTGCAAGTGTAAATCCCTCTTGGCGCAGGACCACATAGAAACAGGCTGTAAATGTCAAAGAGCATTTATTAAGTGAGCTGATAAATGTATTTTACTTGCAGACCTGATGTAAGTTATTTGTCTTTCCGTGGTCTCCAGTTGATGGACTCGTTCACAGCAATGGATGGAATGGCTGAATTCTTCTGTGTATGGATGGTTTTGCCTTGATTGTTTAATTTTTAATTGATGGATATATTCTTCTAACCTTGTGATGGATGCATTTTATAAAATATTTAAAATCGAGGAATTAATCTATGGTCCTTTGAGAATTGGATAGATCAGTACTTGTAGGGACTGAGTTTATTCTGGTAAAATGTTGAAAATGGCAGTCAATTATTTCTTTTATCATCCAATACTAAGTGGGAAGGTCACTGGTAAATCCACAATGAGACTCAAGCTCATTTGTGAGACCATTGTCTCTCCCTACAATTCCGTTTTCTATGCCTGCTGTTTGAGGTTGTTACCATTGAAGTTCTTTTCCTTTCAGGCGTATAATTCATGTGTATTTTGCTGTGTAACAAACTTCCTGGCAAGGAGCTAGAGCTGATGGAATAACAGCAGTTCTCTACCTCTCTCTTGTGGGCTACCTGGCAATCGATTAAGGGACTTCAACCCATTAAGGAATAGATCCATCCATCTATCCAAGTCATCCACTTACTTAGTTAACATACAGCTCATACCAAGAGTCTGGGAAAAAGTCAGGTGACAGAAAATCACAACAATTACTGTAAAAACGCATTAACTTGTACTGTGTTCCTCCTTTGGAAGCTCCCAAGCCTTCCTGGACTGCCAGAGGAAAACCCCAGTGGGATGCCATCCTTTAAATTGGGGCTACTTTCTCTAGGTGTTGGCTGCATATTAGGAGGAGATTATTGCTTTTTCTGGGGAGAGAGGGAGGAACAGACTTAACTTCACAGCTGTGAGAGGATTCTAAAAGGGAAAGCATATAAATGAATAACCTTTCTCTTGAGCTCATTCAAATGTAAGAGGTCACTACCTAGAAAGTATCACCTCTTTCCTCTCCTACATCATGATTAATGGAATTCATCCCATCAATTGCAGCTTCTAGCCAGCTTGCCTTTGAGTTATTATAAATATTCTATCCCTTTCCTGAGACTTTTTGTAAGTCACGCTTAGTATCTGCAAAGGTTGACAGTGAACAAGAAATCTGATTTCTGCACAGAGATAGTTATAATGTGATTGGGGTTTTGCTATAAAAATCCCAACAGTAAGCCAGGCGTGGTGGTGGTGGCGCATGCTTGTAATCCCAGTACTAGGGAGGCTGAGCCCTGGGGATCTGGGTTTGCCGCCAGCTTCAACTATTTAGTGAGGCCTTCCGCAATTTAGTGAGATCCTGATTCAAAGTAAAGAATAAAAAATAGCGTTGAGGGTGTAGCTCGAAAGTAGAATGACCCTGGGTTCAATCCACATTACCAAAAAAAAAAAAAAAGCCGGGCGTGGTGGCGCACGCTTGTAATCCCAGCATTCGGGAGGCTGAGACCGGAGGATCCGGGTTCGCGGCCAGCCTCAGCTACCTAGTGAGGCACTCCGCAACTTAGTGAGACTCGGTTTCAAAATAAAGAATAAAAAATAGGGCTGGGGGCGTAGCTCGGAGGTAGAATGCCCCTGAGTT